>CAXAMN010007779.1:2700087-2732458 GCA_963970005.1 Durusdinium trenchii | reverse complement strand
CGATGGCCTCCAACCTACCTACTAGCAATGGCCTCCAACCTACTAGCTATGGCCTGCAACCTACTAGCGGTGGCCTCCATCCGACTCCGCAAGGCTGTTCGAGCCCCTGGACTCGACACGATGACCTCGTTGGGGCTCTGCACAGTTTGCTATGTGCAGTACTTGATCGTTGGCAGTGGTTGGGTGGAATTGACTCCTTTAATCATGGCGTCTTGACCAATTTGTCGATTTCCTCGCTTTTGAAAAATCCGACCGGGCATGCCTTGGGGTCGAAAGCTTGGATTAGCGTGGGAGTCGAGTGGGATTTTGTGGGTGGTGCATTTCTTTTCAAGTGTAAACAGTTGCTGGGCTACAGTCCTGGCTGATTATTCATCAGGTCTGCAAGGCTTTGGGTTTGCCCTCTTCATCTCTTGGGTTGCCACGAAGATCATCGATGGTGAAGGAACGTAGAGAAAAGATGGAGCTGCCTACTGGTCGTACACGACGGAGTCGATACCATATTAGCATGTAATGAGACGAACATACCAAGGGAAGGACAAACCTGTTGCGATTGATCAACGAGACTGCTTTCTTTACAAGGGCATCACTGGCCAAGAGCGTTCCACAAGGGTGTTGTTTCTCTTCGGTGTGTTAATTGAATCTTGTTTGGTCACAGCCGCCTTTATTTAGATTAGCATAGGGACCCCCGTAAAAGGAGATCTGGGGGGAGACAGAGACCCCCCCCCAAAGATATAAAGAATTACTGTATTAAAGATGTTTGGGCAGAGGACCATGGACTTTGTAGACCAAAACCCGTTGGTTGGGGTCTCACAATCCCCACCTTTGCCTTTGATGCAGCCTCTCCAGCCCGTTGCGGCCTTCAAAAGCGGGAAAAGCGGACTCTCGGCCGAGGAAGTCCTCTCGTTTGTAACCCATTTGTTGCTGATCCCGGTGATTCTGAGTACGTGCGCATCGGCCAGCATCTTCAAATTTGCCGTGATGCAGGGCTTGCAAGTCGCCTGGCGGCTGACGTGAAATTTCGGGTCGGATGAAGGAAGATATCTCCGGGTGACAACGCAGGACCCTTGTGATCCTTGTGTCTTGGGTGGAGTCTTGACACATCATTACGGGGTAGTAGACACCGCTGACAGATGCTGCCAAGATCATCACCCGAACATTCACATCCAAACAGGGTTTTACTTGGCACCTTTATTTAGGATGTTCTGGCCGGGATACATCTGAGTTCCAAGCGGGTAGGTCCAAACATTTTTTCAAGTTTGGCACCAGTGCTCCCACCCTGGTGACGTGTCCGCAACTGGTGTTGCCTTGTGGCCACATGTCAATGTGGCCACTTAGAGCATCAGGTGGCCATGCGCTTTTGCCCTGTGGCCCGGCTGACGTAGTTGAACCCGATCTCGATATCCATCGAGCGAGAGTGAGGACATTTGTGGAAAGCGCAACAAAGCCAACTTGGTGGAACAACATTACCTATCCCAGACCATCCACGTATGGAAATATACAGACTAACACATAAGCTTTACAAACCCCATTTGTATCCATGTGTGCCCCAATAATTCCATACAAAACGATGGTCTGGGCTTGTGCTATCACCTTAACTGATCACCTAATGAAAGCTAGGAATGGAATAGACAAGTCCATCCGGGAGTGCATCCTGTCTAAGAGCCTCTGAAACCGCCTAAAACCATCATTCGGGGCATATGGATCTAGATACCTTGAGGACTTCATCGATGCACGTGGTCCGGCGAATCGCTCGGGTGCGGGCTGACTGACCCAAAAGGATCTGGAACACCATGACATGAAGATTCTTGAGCCAAGCATGCTGCTCACAAACCCGCTTCACCACCCAGTTCTTTCTACCCAGCATTCCCAAGAGTGCGCCTGCCTCTCGCCTGCCTCTCTGAGACCAAGAGTTGAAAGGTTTCCCAAAAACTCTGCCCTTTTTGTCCGTTGAATGTCTGGACGAAAATGGCCGGCATGTATATAATTGCTGTACCCCAGAAAAAAGACCTCTAGCATGAGGGAGGATTCATCAGATCAAGACCATTTGTGTCAAAGGGCCGGGATTCCGGCAGATTTGCTAGTGTCAAGGAAGGGAAGATCAATGTCCCAAAAGGGAAGTCACGGGTACAGCCGAGAAAGCCGCTCTCAATCGACCATATGGTTAATTCAAGTCTGTAGACATTTGCATTTGCACATTGAGGGAGGCTCCATGGGCTATGGCCCAATCCCATGATTCTTTTGTGTATATACAACCCCCCCCGAAAGGCCAGTGACCTCTAAACGCACGACATGACCCAGTAAACGCCTCGAACTTCAATTTCGATCCCACACGTACCACGGGTTCGTTTGCGCCCCCCCTCTAGGCCAAAAAACATCGGCAACTGAGAACCAAGGTTCATCATCGGATCAGGTCCTTCCCTCCCTCGTCCCTCCTCCAAGGTGGTCTTATTCTTGGATCCATGGATCTCGATTCCTTTTCAAGTACTCTACACCGCCACCGAGACGCCCCTGATGCATCATTTGGTCAGGATGATGGGTGTCCGGAAGGGGAGGAACCTTGTGGTGTCTCAACACGGGTTGTTGGGCGGATCTTCTACGATGCTTTCTTCCAGCGCGAAACGGTTTGGAGGGACCCGGTGTTCGTTTTTTTGGAAGTTGTTGGTGTCCTTTTTTTTGTTTAGCCGTCCTTGGAACAATGGTGTGCACTGACTTTTCCTGTGGCCTTCAAATTGACTGGGTAGCTTCCACCTTCACATTCCATCGAAGTCACTTAAACATTCCATCGAAGCCACTTCCTCATGCCACAGAAATGTAGTTGAACTGCAGGTATGTAGTGTTCCATGTATTTGAACCGCATATCTGACTCTGACTCTTGTTCTTTGGAACACGATGCAGTTCAACGCGGCAAATGAAGCTGTTCCAAGCCATCCGACGGCGCACGGCTGCACCGAAACAAATCAATCGCTGCACCAGGGCGTTTCAAGTCATCAAATCATCATACCATGGGTACCTTGCAATGACCGAAAGCCCAAAGCACCCGGATCCATCCATCTGAGCCGCCAATGATCTACATTTACTGTCTTTTTGGGGTTTTGAACGTTGGTCATATTTGCCGACATTAATCAATTGGGTTGCAGCTTTGCCAGCTCTGAGGTCAATGTATTTCTTCGTCTTCGACCGGAACACTTTGGAATTGGGGCCCTTGTGTGTCACTTGGGAGTGCTATCGTCTTTTTTCTTTTGCTCGGGATGTTTCAATGGCCCCTGACATCCGCCAGCCAAAAGAGAATCAACAGGAGTTGGATGAGTCACAGATATGCATAATATATATATATATATAGAGCGGCGAGGGCGGGCGCCATTTCGGGCGAGGCCGCACTGTCGTTGGTTCAAAGGCGAGGACGCCTGCAGAAGACTCAGGTGGACTTTCAGCAGAGCTGTGAGTGGAAGAAAGGTGTCAGCGGGTTTCGCTGTCGGAGGGGGAAGAGTGGAGTTTCTTATTGACAAGCTGCTAACTACATTGGTAGCGGAGGTACCGCTCCAAGCTCCGTCGCTGCCAACACCTCTTGACTTGAGCAACGTTGTGCAAAGAATTGTGGGCCTACAGTTGAGTTGGTGGCAGTGCGTGTGTTGACAAAGCATTGTGCAGTGCTTAGCTTGCAGCATTGATACAGGGTTGTCGTTGCGAGCGCTGTGATTGCGCCGTTGCGTGGCCGATGATTGCTGCCACGAAAGGCTTCCCGATGTGCACTGGGGTTCCGGGGCCGTTTGTTTAAGCTGCTTCAAGTTGTGTCTCGCATGGTAAATGAAACATGGGCCCTCCACAGGCCGGTGCCCTGCGCGCCTGCAACGCAAGCTGCGGAAGCTTGCTGATGGGCTGCCTTTTTCACGGTCAAAGCCAAGCCGAAACAGGCCCATGATCATGCCAAGGAGATTCCCTATAGACTGGCGAGGTGTATTCGTAAGGTGGCCTTTCCGCCTGCTGGTGTGTTTGGAGTCTGGCTTTGGCTTGCCTCAAGCACCTGCCAACGTTTTGAACGATTCTTGTGGGTTTGCGTCGACGCAGCCTAAGGAGCGTGCTGCGGGTGGCACTATGGCCGTGAGGTTTCCTTTTGCCAGGAGTGCGGCTGGCAGTTTGAAGGCTGCAGCTCGCCTGAAGGTGGATGTTGGACACATTAAGTTTGCGTGGGCCAGAGTTCTCACGGTGCTTATTGTGTAACTATAGAGCCTGTGGTCATTGAAAATGGGACAGGGCACGTGGGTTTCAGGCCCGGTTCGGTTCAATCGGTCTCTACTTGGAAAGACCTGCTCCAACACGCGCTGCACGAAAAAGGAGACCTGCTGTTGCATACCTGTGGTGGTTTTCAGCCGTGTCATCTAATGAATCTAATGACTCCTTTCATATACGGTATTTAAGGATGCATACCTAGAGAAGTCACTGGTACACACTTTCTTCCGCCTCATCAGCCTCAAGGAAATTCTTCCGCTTGAAGAATTTCTGCCGTTTGAAAAAACTTGCGTTTCAGCCGGTTGCCTATTTCAGGCCTGTGGGATAGATGTGTTCTCTTGGAAGCTCGCCGAAAATGCGCAGGAAGGCCTTCAATCTAATTTTTTGCAAGCCCTCCAAAAAAAGCACTTTAAACACATATGTCATTTGTTTGTGAATTTACTCCGTTTGGTTGGGAAATTACTCCGTTTCAAGAATGACATTTGTTGAAACATCGTCCACAGAGGGTTTCCAACCTGGCGTTTGATAGATGAGTGTTCTCTTAGCTTGAAGCCCTAACTTCTCAACCGCGCAATCTTCACCGAAACCATAAAAATCCAAAAATTTCCGCCTCGCCAGATTTACGCCGTTTTAAACAAACCTAGTTGGAAAGTAAGTTTTTGGAGGTGACCTTAGTAATTTGCACCGTTCCAGTTTCCATAGGTGTTTTTGATTCCGACCCAGTTCCAGGTTCCCCCACCCCACAGGCAGTAGCCGTAGCGAAGGGTACTTGCTCATCTTGGTCCTAAAGGGTACTTGCTCCTCATCTTGAAAAGGAGACGAGTAGCGAGCACTATGCCAGCCCCAGGCACTCCATGGGTCAGGCATATGGACCATTTGGATGGTTTCTGGGGTCTATATGTGGGACATCCATACTATAACTGTTGAGTTTTAGATGCCCAGAACCCGTTGACAATTGGTTTGAAAGGCAAGATGATTTTTGACCCCAAAACAGTCAGTCAGTCATTCAATCATTTTCCAGTGCACGCGTGCTAAAATCTACAACCCGATGAACCAATGAACTGTCTCCACAATCTCATGGCAATCAATGAGGCTCAACGTATCTCGATATAACAAAAGACCTGCGCATTGGAACCCAATGAACATGAACCTGGTGAGCCTGTGTTTGAACACACGAACGTACTTTTGCAATTTATTTTGGGTTGGTTCTTAAGCATTCACACTCAGACTGGCAATCCTCGTTTGGCCATCACAGGCACCCAGACGCCTGTTCTTCTTTCGGGCGTCTTCGGAATCAACAGTTCAAGGCGTTCACACATGACCGCAGCCCCTCAGCGAACGCAAGACTTCTCTCCCCGAACTGCAGGGCACCATACCGGCCCTCGCCATCCATGGATTTACCGCTTTACGTTTTTCCCGCAACCATGTTGGGAGCTGCCCAAAGAAATCTGCAAGCAAACGCAGCAAACCAGCAGTTCCAGCACGCTTGCGTTACCTTTAAAAAACGGACGAACGGACGAAGCTTTTCACTCTTCACAATCCAAAGCACCAAGGGTAGCAACGGAGTCTCCCGGTTTTGGTGCACGTCGGGGTGGGTGTTGTTGTTTCCGGCCGACCTGCGTTGACAGCTTGCTGCTTCCTAAATCGGATAAAACCTGACAAGCAAAGGCGCATGTGAAGCTGGGTTTCCCAAACTCATTCATTTTTTTTGCGTTTGGGGAGACTTTGGGGCGTCCGTTTTCTTGTGTTTCTCTGCATTCGTGGCTCCAATGCTGGTTGCTATGATCAGGCGTGCTGGTGACTGGATTGCTAACCTTGAGAGCAAACCAGTGGTTATCTATCGGGGAAAAAATGGTTTCAGGTGTGGAATCCTCAGTGGACAGCGGGCATTTTCGACCACTTGGACCTCTTCCGTAAGACCGGAGGATTTCTTATATAGTTTGACTTCCTAAATCCATGCTCGGCTGACCCACCAGAATCCCAGAAACAATATTCAATCATGGAACTGGTGCGATCGATGGGTTTTGGTCTGGCCAATTTGGCGCTTGGTCGCCAACCCCATTTCAGCGGAGCAGTGGCCAACGTGCGCTTTGCGCTACTCGTTTTGGCGCATACACATACCTTAATGCTCCCCTATACATCCAGCGATGCAGTTTTCCTCGGATGTAGGAAATGTGACGCAGTTGAACGGCATCACATTTTACTTGACTTTCAAAAACTTTCGTTAAGACACGTTCGTGAAAAAATACATATATGATTTAAATAAGTTACGGCAGCACATTTTTCAAAACAATGCAGTTCAATAGCTAGCCTTTTTTTTTTACCTGGGCTATGCTTTGTAAACATCCATGCGTGCCAATCTCTTCTTGGCAATCGCGAGCTTCAGGCGCAATTTTAACCGCATACCGCTCAGTACGCTGCCCTCCATTTCTGACGATTTCTGGAAACACACATGTGCATTGGAGGGGCCAGAGTGACGCTAGAGTCAGAGTTTTTTTATACTGTACAACTCGTGTTTCTTTAAAGTGTGTGTTAAACAACGATTCGAACAAGGGGGGGGTCACGCTAGAGTCACGGTAGAGTCACGCTACAGTCACGGTAGAGTCACGGTAAAGGGGCGAACGTGTATACTGGCACCTGCTCACTAATTTAAGTCCGATTTAGAAAGGCTCCTCCAAAGGCATGAGCAGTTTGTAGGTACCATCCAGCTCTTTTGCCTTCAGATAGAGATAGACCTCTTTATATGTACAACACCAACGAGTTAAATATAGAAAAACACCTTCAAAATACAATAGCAAATGTTACATAACATAAGTTTTTGATAGTCACATGTTCTTAGCAACTTTAGTGGAGTCATTGATCCGAGAAAACGGAGGCATTGAACCCGTAGGGTTCCTTAAAATCCAACGTCTGAAGCTAGGTGAGCCAATTCTTTATCCTGGTCTCCACCGTGGCCTCGTCCATTTTCATCGACTTACTGCTCCGGGGTCGCCTCTATGCGCTCTTCGAAACGGCGGATGCGGAGTCGTTGGTGTCCAGCGGCCCGGATTGGCAATGGGACGAAACAAAGAAAAACGAAGCATCCGAAAGAAGACACCAGGAGTGAGAAAGGGGTAGTGTTTAGTTCCTAAGTGAGTGGATGTTCTGGTCATCCCGACTACCTCCATGGATCGCACCCCTTTGGAACTGCTTGTTGACGGGACGTTTCGGGGATGGACGGGGTCGAAGGTGCGGATCGGAGTCCAATTCCAGAAAGAGGACGAGAACCGGCGCCATGAGAAATTCTGACAAATGGGGTCAGACTGGAGTTCTTTCCGCAAAAATTGAGAACCTGTTTGTGTTTTATCCACTATCTACAGGAAGGCCTCTTTGAATTCTTGTCAAGGACATCGATTTGGGCTGCGACGAAGCATTTTCACGGTATTTCCGGGCATGTTTTTCGCGTCAAGTTGGCGTGCGTCTGAGCATCCAAGGCTTCCGACGTGTTTTGAGAGGTGCATGTGATGGAGAGGTGCTCTTGGATGGCCAAATGAATGTTGCCCAGGCCAGGGGCGGTGGGGAGCGAAAGCAGCCAGCAAGCACCGAGGGTAGGGTGGGTCAACTGCTGCTCTGCAGAAGATATCGGATATATTGCTATGTTGTTGCTTTAGTATCTCTTTTGTGTTGTTTGTGTTGGTTTGTTTTATACCTTGGCATGATTGATTCTACCTTTTCATGCCGAAAACACGTCACCATGCATAGAGACCATGCTGCTGCTACTTGTATGTGAGATGTTGAAGCTTTGACTGCATCCAGCACTGAGTCCTTCTTTCGCATCCACTTTGCAAGGCTTTCATCATAACTCCATGACTAATAAAGTGGACCTGCTGAGAACTGGTTCCAAAGACAAAGAGCACCTAGACCTAGAAACCCATCTTTCCCAGTGACTGGGAAAAAAAAGGGGAGCACATGCAGGAAAGCGAGTGCCTCAAGCATTTGATCCTCACCAACGTGAGCCTTAAGGGCAGATCCTTCCAACATTTGCTGGTGGACGAGGAGCAGCAGCGCTTCCACGAATTTATCAACACCTCCACGCAGGCCTTTGGCACACCGGAATCCAAAGGCTCGGCCCTGCCCTTGTGCTTGCGCGTGTCCTTCCGTGGATCAGCAGGCGGGCGGTAGGCCGGAAAGGCACATGCCGCGAATGATGGATGGTCTCAAATGCTTCCATTGACAGGATGCGGATTCATTATTCTCAATATCATTTGCTGTATATATATATATATATACTGTATATACATGCATATATAGCAACATATAGCAACACTGCCTTCCAGAAGCAGAAGTCTCAAGAACGAACAATGTGCTCATTAGGAAACTCGCTTTTGCTCGTGGATGCAGGACACCTAGGAAAGCATGTTGAGTTGAGTGTTCACTTGGCTTTGGGTCTGACCACCTTTTTTGAGGAAAAACTGCACCAGCTTTTGGCTGCTCACTTGTGTTTTTCCCCGTTGGTCTGAAGGAGTGATCCTAGATGAGTAAACGGCGGCAGACAGTGTTTGGCAGTCAGGGCTGATGTGGGACCATCGACCAAATCATCAATCATCGAACAAATTGCAGGACAATGTTTGGAAACTGGCCCAGGTTCACAAACTAGGGTTGACACACTAAAACCGGTTCAGAAACTACTGTCCAGAATGAACAAGCTAGAACCACGGACAGCTTCAGAAAGCACCGTTCCGAATGAAATTGCAGCCTCAATGATCTATCTTGCTGTCCTTTTCGCATTGTAAGAGATGATGTGGACTTCTCGGACGTTCCAGTCGTATAAAATATCAAAATCGATTCCAGTCGTTTCAGGGAGATCCTGTTCGAGACTCTTCTTCACAGATCAAACCCAGTCTCATCCCACCCAACTCGTTGGATCCGCGGAGCCGATGATCTCTCCCGAGCGCTTTGCGCGCTTTTCGCGCGAAAGGCATTCAGGTGGGCGCTGATATCTACCACGTGCCGGTGCCGGGACTCTTTGGTTCCAGCACCCCCTACCACTTGATCGCTTTCAAAGAAGATTCTGAACCCCGGCCATTGCCCGAAGCAGAGGAAGATGCTGTTCCTTCCGAGCCTCGAAGTTGCGAAGAGGAATGTGGACTTCCTTAGCAAATAGGACTTCAAATGTCTTGTACCTTCCCACCCCCCTTGATAACAGAACCTTTTGTTGGACACCCACGTAAAATCGGTAAAATCACCGGGGTTGGGTGGGTTGGGTCATGTGTTGGTTGGGTCTTTGTCTTCGTGCTTTGCGGTAAACTCTGCCCGTGTTGGCCAATCCTAAGGAGCTTGTGAACGCCTGGGCAGATGGAACGCGGCCCGACAAGCGTGGCGCACTTGGAGCTTCGAATTCGTCGGTCTCGGGCAGCACTGGGAAGAGTTCAGGCATCGCTATTGAGGAGTATTGCCCCTAGGATTGGTTTTGTGCCAGGAGTCTCTTTGTGGAGTGGATATGGACTATATATACTTTTTGAGTCTCTAGTGTATGCATATGGAGCTTATACTGTTTGAGTCTCTATTGCAAGCATATGGACCTTATACTTTTTGAGTCTTTGAGTCTCTATTGTAAGCATATGGACCTCCGGGCAGGGAGACTTCCTGTGGTTTCTCTCCGTTCTTTTCTTTGCACCTACTCTGACCTGGCAAGAAGGCTTATGAAGCAAGGAAGACCTCATGTGAGTATTTCGCTGTAAACTTGGAGATCTGAAGAGTTCGGTTTGTTTGGTTTCCTGGATCTGGAAGTCATGATAGGGAAGCTATGGGCATGTCACAACTCAACTCTCAGAAGGTGGCTGGGGAAGATTTTGTGTGGGTTTGGAGGGATCTAATATCTTCAGAATTGTATGTGGATCCCTAATTCCTTTGATTTGTGGGTGTGTATAAGAATAAGAAGACCCCCCTGCAGCCACTACATGGTCTAGTTCTTCGCTCTGGGTCTTTGGCCTTGAGTCCCCCATTTTTACTCAGACAGTGACCATTATATGGAGGTTCTTGCGCTAGTCGTATCTATAACTAGTTAAGCTTTTAGTTTGATCAAGGGTACTCACCAGCTCACCGGCGTGGAGCGGCAAAGTTGCAGATCCTTACAGCACAACAGTTCCTCTGCGCAGGCGAAGCACAAAACGGGGGCTCCCGAGCAGGTGCTTTCCTCCAGTGCGCTCTCGTTGTGGTGCCGCGCCACGTTTTCGGACTTGGAGATCACTCTTCGTTGCATGCGCAAAGGAATCCTGGTGTTTTGGTGGTCTGAAGTCGACTTTGCCTGGTGCAGGAGATCGGAGTGGTTGTAAACTTCTTTGTGCAGATTCGTGGCAAGCAGGGCTCTTTGAACTTGGTGGTGGTCTTTGGCGTACTTTGATTTCCGTCGCAGGCGCAGTGAATGGTGAACTTTGATGAACTTTGGACATGTGGCTCCTTACGAAATTTGGGAGAAGTTTTTTGGAGAAGTATCGTGAGAAGGCTTCGCGTTGATTGCATCTGGAGCTTATTTGCGAAGCGCACTGGCAGGGCTGCCCGACGTGGATCATGATGCACAGATTTTGTGGGAGGTGCAGTGCAGCACTTTGTAAACCTCGAAGTGCAGAATGTGTGGCAGGAGCGGCGCTTTGAGAGAGGTGCACGTGCAGATTTTGTGGCAGGCGCAGCGCACTGTGCACCGCGAAGTGCTTTGCTATATGGCTCTCCTATGCTAAGTTCGTCAGTGTATACTGCAAGTACAAACAGACTCAAAGTGGTTGCCAGCAGGGGGGCAGGACAGCCAACAAATATACAGTGTTTGTGTAGGGGTGCGCTTCATCGAGTTGCATACCATGTTCACACACTTGTAATGCATGATAACAAGTCCAGTACAGTCGCAAGTATGTATGTGTATATGTATGCCCATGTCACTGCAGTGCACTTGTGAATATTGCGTGCTCCAAGTTCAGGAAAGCAAAGCGTGAGGCAAATCTGACTAACGCCGCACGAGCAAACAACTTGCCAAAAACATGTGCCATGAATTTGTCAATCCGAGATTTAGATCGCTTTGCCCTGCCCGGGCCAAGGAAACTGCACAAAGGGAAGTTTGGCGGGCATCTCATGCAGTGCAAACAGAACACGAGTGTCACACCATGCGCGTGCGCACACAAGCATTGTCAGCGCCCATCACTGCCACCATCGCGCGTCCAAACGACAACGCTGAAAGCACGTCCGGTGCTGTCATGTGTGTGTGTGTGTGCTCTTTTGTGCTCCTTCATGTGTGCTCTTACATACTCTTGTATGTGTGCTCAGTCATAGCTTTGCTCTCATTTACGTGCTCTCATGCGTGTGCTCTACAATGTGGCAGCTCGTTAATTCACCCTTGTCTTGCTTCCTTTTAAACACTGTTTGGACTCTCTTGCTGTGATAATCATGATACATCCTTGAGTTTTGCCCATATGCAACAGCCAGAAAAAGGATTTAACTGCATGGGGGACCCTCCCAAGTCGTTCAACGTCTCTTGACGTTGGACGCTCCAGAATTCGTCGTCGTTCCCGTTTCGTCCTCCGTCAGGTCCGGAGTTGCAGGAGATCACCATGCTGGTGGATGTCACCACCGAGCTTCAGGATGTGCAACAAGCGCACTTAAACTTCGAACGCTGTGCAGACACCGGCGACTTGCGCTTGGCCTTGCAATCGAGCATGCCCAGCTTGCGTCACTCGGCGGCGAGGTTTTTCTCTGAGTCGTCCGTTGGCAAGTTGGCAAGTTTGTGACAGTAAGAGGTGATCGAGGTCCAGGAGATGACTCGATTCGATCAGGTCGCGACCTCTTTACAAACGGGAAAGAAATGACCGCACCAACTGGGGAAGGAACGGAAGGGTCACGGACGGACGAACGAGGCATAGATCTCAGGCAATCCATGTAATATCATGTAATACAACTATAATATGTAGAATAAGATGCACCGTTCTCTCTGTATGTACACATTGACCCCTCAAAATGTCAAAACACCCAATGCAGGCAAAGATGAAAAAAAAGAACGATATGTTCGGAGTGTTTGGGATATACCTTGCACTTCCCCAGTCTCTCTTTGTCCAGGAAAACTGGTCAAACCCACCGATTGGGAGAAGATCCGCTCCAGCGTGGCACGCTTCGCCGAGAAGGCCTTGCGGGATCCTGACCTCCAACCCAAAGCGCTGCGTCACATGACGGTCCAGTTACCCGGACAAAGTGGTTGGCAGATTGCAGAAGTGGCCACATTGCATCGCATCCAGGGGGCCCAAAAGGTCTGGCTTTACCTGAAAGGCCTGCGTCCCGAAAAAGCGCGCCGGGTGCCCAAGTTGGATGGAATTCAAGAACGTGGCGTGAGAGAGCGCAGGCGAGCTCCTGTTCCAGTGACTTCAGACACTGGATCGGCCACCAGTTCAGATTTTTAAGACGATCCTCCAAGATCGGTGTTTCTGGACGAGTCAGGTGCCTAGAGATATTTGAGCGAACACCGGATCCTTCGGGCGATCTTGGAGGGTCCTCTTTCGTTTGCCTCCGAAGGAGGTTCGCCTGGAACCCTCAGCCGTGGCGTTTGGATGGCGAAAGAGGCGGATCGATCACTTTTGGAAGGAACCGGTCACTGAGCCATTGCAGAATGGGACTGGGTTTTGAGATGCGTTAAGAATGGTTTTGAACTGGTCACCTAGCTACTACAGTATCTACTACAGTATCTGCTACAGTCAATCTATACAACATGTAACATCAAGGAAAGATTCACTGATCCTAGTGATGGTCTTTTTGGATATTTGGGGGGATAGCAGTGGTGGATTCACCTCCACGAGGCTCTCCAACGGCTGAGCCCTAAAGCCGTGACCTCACGGGCAGCCTCTCCGGATGCCGAGGCGACAGCCCGCGGAGGGAGGATGGGGACAGGGTGATGAAAAAGAACACAGTGGACCGGTGCTTCGAGTGATTTGGACGGTGAAGAAGTGGCTGTTTCGAGGCTGTTGAAACGAGCACAGTTTTTTCATGTTTAAACACGGTAGATGAGGTTGACACACTTTGGGTGATCATTCTTGATCTTTTGGTGGAGGTATGAGACGAGAATCTCGGTGGAAATACCTTCAAAGACTCAGGCCCAACTCTGCGGAAGTGAGCTGTTTGATGTGTTTTGGACGCTCCAAGTCATCTTCAACAAGCTCTGTTGGAAGTCTTGGCTGCGAGTGGCGAACGAAGACTCCCGACATGCTTCCCAACCGTGTGTGTGTGTGTATGTGTCACGTCATGTCCTGGTCCTAAGGAGCTCTGTCACACCAAACCACCGTTTGTACAGCAATGCAGGGGGCCATGTCCAACGAAGCTACCCGAATGAGGGAAGTGAGAGCTGATCACTCTCATGTACCTGCAACCAAGTTTTTAAGCATTGCCAGTTTCTCAACTGTTGAATGAGCTGTGACTCCAGTCCTTCCCTAAAGTGCTAGTGCGTAATGTTCAACATTTCAATTCTGTGGTTTTCAAGTCAAGGTCTAATGTAATCAGTAACTTGCTTTCTGGCACTTCCAAACCGATAGAGCTTTTGCGAGCATGGATCAAAGTGGGCTTGAGTTCAGTTTCTTGAGATTTCTTGAGGCAATTCTCTTCAGCGAGGGTCTTTTTCGGTTCGGTGATTTGCTTGGATCGCTGATCATGTTCGATCCACCTCCCTAGGATCGTCGTGATAGTAAAAAGAGAGAGTATCATTCTGAGAAGCTGTGTTTTTTTGGAGGGGATGAGCAACTTTCCGTTGGACTATCGTTTGGGAGTCCTTCAAAATCAAAGTCAAGAAAAAAAAACATGGTGTCCCACCACACCTCCCCCGAAAAAATATGACCATTGAATCGAATCCTAGGAAATCACCTCAAAAAACTCTTGCCAAGCAGTTTGTTCAGCAGAAACCTTCAACGAAAGGTTTCAACGCGTCGTTTTTTTCAGGCGGAGAAGCGGCAAAAGTCCACCAGCTATCGGCCCAAGGCAGTGTGGGGCCCCAGACCGAAGAACGTGCTGGAATTACGAAAAACAACGAAAACCAGAGGGAGTGCTTCTTTTCTGCAAGTTTTTTTGCATGTTTCGGCGAGTATTGAAATAGCTAGCTCACTTCATGATCGAGCTCGGATAAAGAGTTCTCAGAGTAAGTTTTGAATGAGACTAGCCCATAATTATGATCCGGTAATATAGATAGGTGTTATGTATGTACATACATAGATAAGAACTAATTTTCATGAAAGACAATACGTCTTTCAGTTTGGACCAATTATACTTAGTTAAAACGTTGTGCCACTAGTGCTGCGTGTGTATGCCAAAACCTTCCACTCACTTGTTCTCAGAGAAAACCAATCTGAACAGTGGGTTTCGCTTGGTTTGGGGCTTCGCCTTGAACTTTCAGCACTAGATGCGGAAGTCGGAGAGTTCTGAGCCAGTTTCCACATGCTGGCAATCGATTCCCCATCTGCTCCCGCTTTCACCACATGACTTATATCTCCAAAACATTTTCCCTCGCAAAAACCTGCAATTCTTTAAGCGTATTTGCGTGGAGGACTCCTAGGTGACGGCCCTTGTCATCCTTGTCAAGGCCCTTGAAGCGAGCTGCTCTGGTCAAAAGTGAAAAACTCTTTGTTGTGAAAGGACTTACATTTCATCTCGTTTCTTGACATAATTTTAAATCAAAGCAACATAACTATAAAAAAAAATATATATTATATGTAATATTTTTTAAACAAATTATCCATTATCCATTATGGACCATATCTTCTTCCTTGTCACAGTGTGTTTTTTGATCCAACAAAAGAAACAGCCGGCATATCCAAAACGCCAGAGAGGTTTCTCTAGTGCCCCAAGAAACGTTCTTTGAAACGCTCCCCAAGTCGTGAACACGACGCTCGCTCCATCACTGTGCTCTTTCCTGAGGAACAGAGTATCCAAGAGATCATCCGAGAGCAGGTCCTGCTTCAGGAACAACTGCGACCCTTAGCTGAGGGAGGCATGGACCCGACTGGTCTTTGTCTTCGACTGAGATGGAGACTGCCCAGTTGAAGTTGAGAGACATCTCACGTTGACCCGCTAGCTGCCGCGGGTGAGAAAGATTTAACATGACCGTCACCCAAAGGCAAGGGTGAACTGTTCGTATTGTTGTTTATTTTGTCATTTGGTTGGTTAATTATTTGGTTCATTTTTCGATGTGGGTTTGGGTATGTATAGCCCATTCATGTGGGGCGGTTTCGGGGTTTTTGCTCGGCTGGCCTTCTTTGGGTACAATGTTTTGGGTCTTCAAAAGCTTGGGATTGCCTTGTAAGATTGCCACACCAGATGGCACATGGAATCTGCAAGTGTTCTGGGTGGGACCATGTTGGAAGCTCTCGTAAGACTCAAGCGTTCTATTTGAGGAACATCCACGATGCTGTATCGCAGGTGCTATATAGGATTCATCCTTGAAACTTGGAACAGTTAGCAATTAGCAACTGGCTGGTAACAGGCATGTTGACTCATTGGCTAAACAGCTTGTGTCGCCCTTGATTTTAAACAGTACCTCGTCATATGGTGTCATAAGACATTCCGATTTCCCGGTGGCGAACGAGTGGCAGGCGAGTTTGAGTGGCGGAATCACGCGCTCCGTGGCTGAAGTGTCGACACATGGTGACACCGATCTAGCGGGCTTTCGAGCGTTTGGTTGTTGTTTTTTTCATCATCGTGGGAGTTCTCCGAAGGCTGATGGGATTAGTCATGGTTTAGATCAACCAAGTTCATTGAAGGTCCCTGTTTTCAACAGGCGACTAGAAAGGCAGACCCTCCGGAGCTGTAGCGAGGTGGTCTTTGGTCGTTCTTTCTTTTTCTCCGTAGTTTTTTGGCCAAGCTCAGGGCCTTTGATGATCTAAAACTAATTGCATATTGAGCAAGGCACCACTGCCAATCAACGATCACATGAACGGAGACCCGGCCGCCATCCCGATTCCTTGAAACACTCGGTTCGTAGCGTCCGATCGCTCCCTTCGAGTCGCGATGCCCTGACCGCTCCGTTCGGTTCGCGTCCTCTACCCCACATTGATGGGCCATTCGGAGCCATACCTCTGGTCTGTGCTGATGGATCCAACCCGTCACCGTTCGGTACAGCAGAGACGACCCTTGGGGCCGTGCGGTCCAATTTGATCGACATGGGGCCGGGCGTGGGTGGTTGGACCATTGGAGTCTAGTAAATATATGTAAATATTCCAGTCTCATGGGGTGTTTGGGATATAGAAGACATTACTTTACAATCCAAGATGATGCATCCACAACAGAGTCCCATCGAGTCCCATAGAGTGTTTTAGATAGTCCAGGTCCCATTCTAGAAGATTCTAAACGCAAGAGTCATTAGGACATGGACTGAGACTCTAAGACCAGTATGCCCATTGGGAACACCCTGGAAAGGGTCCTGGGACATGATCGTTGCTGATTTGTGACCGAGGATGACTACCTGGTTGAGAAGTCAAGGTCGTAGAAAGTGGGTTAGTGTGCACACCTGAGTCTCACTGGTAACTATAGTACTAGTAACTTTAGTACCCGTTACCAGTCCAGTACGGGTGACTGGTTTGAAGCCCAGCTATGCGAAGAACGGTACCACATATATACTGACCACTGATGTTGAGTTTCTTCACCACCTGCTTTGTCTAGCACCTGGTCGCTTGACGCGTCGATGTTGACACGTCACAGCTGTCACCTGGATGTCGATTGAATCCTTAGAGTTCGAAGATGGTGTTGTTTGGATCGGATGGGTAAAACTGGTTGATACCCAAACCCAGTGGATAACCAATGATTCTAGGTCTATATTTTATGTCTTCAGAACCACTGGTTACCTACAATAGTGTGGTAACTGAATCCACTGGGAAATGTATGCAAGAACTTCCTCGTCTTGAAACAAACATACACACACACACATTGAGGCACCTTCCCAGTGTACCCCTGGCCAGCTTTCTCTGAGGCCGAAGTCTTGCCCGAAGGCAGGATGTCGGGCGCGGTGTTGTGTTGAAATCAAAAATATGGACACCCTATGAAAGCCTGGTCAAACAGTCTCCTGTTGAAAGTCGTGGCTCTTCTGCAAAAGAAAGAAATTTGTTTTTCTATGTTTTCTTAAACATGACTCTAAACATGGCGGCTGAAGATGTTTTTGAACCATGTGAAACTCTTCGCTTTGACGTCGTCGATGTGTGCGACGTGCTGAGGTTCTCAACAGAATCGTTTTGGGGGGCGGATCATCCTTCGGTTTCGTGGATGTTTGATTCTACAGATCGTCCACGTGATGTGAAATATGGATCCAGAATTGATTGGTCTTCTAGCAGGTACCATCATTTGTTCCATCAAGAACCCACCAACAAGGGATCTGGTTTGTTTAGTGGCCACTCCTCATTCCTTCATTAATTTGTTCTTCTTTGCTTGCTATCAACCGGATGAGCTGGGCAGGTGCAGCTGCGTCTGACTGGTTCCCAAGACTAAGACATTTTGGCCAGACCTTCTCAGAACTCCCACTCCCACTCCCACCACCAGCACCACGGCAACCACCACGACCACGACCACTACCACTACCACTGCTGTTGCCCACTGATATTAGACCTTAAAATTCATGTCCACGATCCACAATTTGCTCAACAACTCACACATCTTTGACGTTCCTCTTGATATCGGGAGCCCTCAAGGGTCTTCCAACGCTAATTTGTCCCATATATAATTCACAATTAGTGCTTGGAAGCAATTTGAGAAGATGCCCCCGATGGCTGATCAGACTCCACCCAGCAATATCGCTGTCTAGACACAGCTTCACTTTCCTGGCACTGGTGCCCATGGATGTTCTTTTCTCCCGAATCTTTCTCCAGGACCCATACTACCAGGAAGACCCAGTCTCAGGTGCCTGCGCAATTTTGGGTGTGATTGCAGGATTCTTGAGGCTTCTTTGACAAGGCAAGAATCTGAATCCAAGTCATTTAGAGACTAGAACTCCTCCGTCCAGTGAAGATTCCTAGAACTCCATCCACCCCACGAAGAACTCACGAAAGATTCTTACTTTGAACATCTTTGAACTCATAGCCTGGATGCCTGTAAAGCACAGGCGTCACCCCACATCAAGTTTTCAGATTCCAACCTGGATGGACGAGTGGGCACTTGGCCATAAGGTAGGTTTTTGTATGTACTGTATATATATAGTTTTGCATGGGTCAAACAAATCAAACAGCTGGCGGAGTTGTTCTTCTTCTCCACGTCTCGTGTTAGGGATTTGACCAAGAACTTGTTGGAACAGCCGATGCGTCGGCTACTGGACACAGTACAAGACACGCGTCGAGAGGCAGTTGATTCAAACTCTAGAAGGGGAATCCACTTCAGAATGATCTCACAGCCTTGTACAGGGTTTGATCTCACAGCCTTGTCGATGTCCAGCACAGATTTTTTTGTTTTGGATCGCCGGTTTCTGGGACAAGCATCGTTTTTTGTGACACTCTGGATTAAGAAGTTGTTGTTGTGGATCCTTAAGTGCGTGATGTTGCATGCGTGATTGACAACGTCATGCTGAAAGTGAGGCAGCTTGAACTTGGTGCCAGTGCAGCGACTTTTCAACATGCAGGAAGTGATTCGTCACAGGTCTTGTCCTTTAACCTCAATATTGCCTTGGAATAATGTCTCTCCCTCAACAGTGGTCATCTGACGTTCTTTGTCTTTACAATTTGCTGGAGCCCAAAAACAGTTAAACACACAATCCATTCTACATACCACTGTTGATGAGGCATCACAGATTGTGTACATGTATCTTACTGCTTTGGTGTTTTTGCTGCATTCCTGTTATTTCCCCAACTGTCATGTCAGGTGAGGGTTGTTAGATCTTATGTCAGCTGCCTTCCTTCTCCTCCGCCTGCTCCTCCGCCTCGTCCTCAACCACCAGCTCCGGATGGCAGTGTTCCCCGCCGGACCTCAACCGCAAGTGCAGGATGGCAGCGTTCTCCGCCGGACCTCAACCGCCAGCTCCGGATGGCAGTGTTCCCCGCCGGACCTCAACCGCGAGTTCCGCTTGGCAGTGTTCCCCGCCGGACCTCAACCGCCAGCTCCGGATGGCACTGTTCCCCGGCGGACCTCAAACGCCAGCTCCGGCTGGCAGTGTTCCCCGCCGGACCTCGCCAGATAGAATATGATAGAATGTCAGAAGATATGCCAGATCGAAGGTCAGAGTATTTGCCAGATAGAGAGAGTGCCAGAGTATTTGCCGAGTAGAGTGCCAGAGTATATGCCTGGCAGAATGCCAGCAATGATGCCAGATAATCAGAGTAGATGCCAGATACAATGTCTGAAGTTATGCCAGATAGAGTGCCAGGATATCTTTGATGGCAGAACAAATGTCGGAAATACATGTCAGAGCACATACCAGGACTGAAGTTGGTCCATATGTCACAGCACATGTCAGACAGGAAAAGTGTCAGAACACACGCCAACAAAGATGTCAGAACACAGCCCAGAACGTTTCCCAGCCTTTATGATAGATGATGTGCCAGAGCACAAACAAGATTTGATGTCAGAACATCGTGTCAATCCGCACAAATCTCCTTCCAGGGTGGGGATCACTCGGAGTAAAGTATTTTTCTAGTTTAAAAAGGGCACAGCACACAACTCAATGTCGCTGGATTCCAGCTCGGGCACCACCCACCCGCCCTCAGGGGTTCGGTGCAAAACACGGATTCGAGGCATGGACGCCGTCGCCTCTGCGGGCATTGCGGGTGGCGTGGCCGGCGAAGCTTTGCCCACATCTCAGAGCCATTTCAATGGAGGTGGATCCACCCGGTTGGATGGATGACAGATCCGGTGTCTAGACAGGTATCAATCCACCAGTGGATCCACTATCGTTAAAACACAGGTTCCATACCTGTCCAAAGCCAGGCAGCCGCTATGAGGCTGTCTGGTTGTTCAATAGGCAAAGTACTAGAGTGGGTAACCAGTTGTTCAAAAGACAGACTTAAGCCGTAGACCGGCCGAAACCCTGTTTATAACTAGAGGTGGCTGCCTGGGATCCACAGGGGTATCGATGGCACATACGGCATACGGATGAAAAAATCAAGATAAATGAAGTGCCTTCCAAAACCTTCCAAAGTGTTCTTCCGGTCACAACCAGGTTTACGTAGGTTAGAAATTTGGTGTTTACAAATGTGTTTACGCAATTTTGTTCATTGATTTTTGTGTAGGCCAACCCAGTTCTTTGGTCGTGATTGGGGTCATTATGTCGTTTGTAGAAAGTGTTTTGCTGTGAACGATCATTGCCCAGGTCCCGCAAAGGCGTGGTTAATTAAGGGAAACATAGAGTCCTTAACAAACTGTACTCGTAATACGTATTTTTATAACTCGAAAGTGTGTGACTGCATTTCAGCTTGGGAGTGGTGTGTTTTGACATCAGCGTTACGACAAGGTCACTCATGCTTTGAGAGGTGTGAGTCATGAGTACGACCAGGCCATGTCTCATGACCAATGTTTGGGGGACAATCCTGCCTGGGTTAGTGGAGAACAATAGATGACACTGCCAGAGAATTGCCATCAGCCCATCAGTAAAGTGAGTGAGGAGTTGCTTGACAAGTGAACGGACAGCCCATCGCACCGATCGCGTGGATCGTGGATTCCCGGTTGGATGGGTCAAACGATGTCAAATGGATTGCGAATTTGGAGTGTCAAGGGCCTCCCTGGGGCCGCGCCTCCCATCCAACTCGAGACTCCCAAAAAATGCTATTTACGGGCATCCACATACCCTCGAATCGGTTTCGTGTCAGAGGAATTCCATATCCATTCCATCCAACACATGGTCATTCCCCTGATGTTCAGACCCAGGTCATTCCCTTTGGACGAACAGATCACCTCCTTGACCACACCGTGGGGGAGCCTAATCCTCGGGAAAACTGGAGCCAGGGTCGGATTCCTTGCAATGACGCCGAGCAGGAGAAGGAGCCAGGAGAAGGAGAAGAATAGAAAGGAACTCCCAGACACTCCATGTATGCCATATATGCCTACATTGACCCCCCAAACCACCCCAATGTAGGTAAATATTCCATACATGGAGCTGCTAATTTTCACAATTCTGGCCGCTACTGAACTGATAGGAGCTATAAAGTGGGCCCTATATCGCAACCACCAAAAAGTTCTGTTATTAGGGAGAGCTGTTATGGTTGCCGTGAGTGTGTTTACACGTACTCTACTTTATACATACATAATACATACCTACATACATACATACATACATACATACATACATACACACATAAATGACAAAGCATTCAAACAAAATGCACTTTCTGCAGAGTCTGCCGCAGCTCACAACAGTGTGTTTGGAATGATGAAGAAGCAATGTCACTATGGAACATGGTTGGTGACAAGTTTGGAATACAACATTCAACATTCCTTTCCAATTTCATCAAACCAGAAGCCTGGCTTGAGCATAATTAAATTATCAGGCCAGGTCCAGGTCCAAGTATATTTTTCTGACTTTCCTCAGCTGATCTGGCCGGGCAATGTGCCATGTCCATATCTCTCACATCAACCGCCGCGACTGCAGCGAAAGCTTATGAGCTACTCTTGGTTGCTGCCCCAGCGGCTCTGGCAAGTGGCAATGTTGAGCAGGAGGGAGGGAGGGGAGGGAAGGAGGGAGAGGGAGAGTACATGGAATGCACAGCGCGGCAGTGCAGAACTGCAAACGCAAACTCTACAAGCTGCTAGTCAAACTGCTATATAACACTACTCAAGACTCAAGCTACTCATATGTCAGCTCAAGTTCACACAATGCTATGAATTTGGCAGCAATGCAATGCACTGCAAGAACATGTAAGTCAGAACAGAACTGATTGATTGTCAGGTGGAAGCTTTACGTTCTGGGATGTCTTTGTTGGAAGAGTTGGTCAAGGCTCCTGGGTAGTATTTGTTTGAGATTTGGACAGGCTCACTGACAGGGATGAATTCCAAAAAACAATTGAGTCGTACTACCTTAAACGGTGCTTGATTTTTGCCGGGCCTAGGGCCTACGCCCTAGGCTAAGCATTCAATCCACTGGTTCAGCAAGCAGTTTCGAGTCAGTAGAACTGGCTGCTCAGCAGTCAGTCTGTTTATAAGGTGGACCGAACAGAGTCGGAGAAGCTGAAAAGCAGATTTGCGCCCAAGATCAAACAGACTTCTGGAGCTGGGCGTCCTGCTTACTCTATCATCCAGCTGCTGCACTTTCTTGGCTTGTCACTGGGCACAAAAAACGGGAACTTTTGCGACAGGGGGGCAGGGAGGCAAACCTGAATTCAGCGCAGGGTTGGTTGCAATGCAATGGGTTAACGGGTTCCATTGTGGTTGTAACCCATGCTCATGGTCGCTCAACTGATGATAACCTTACACAGATACTGGGGGGCTCACTTTGTGCCTGTGCTCCCACTGGCCTGGCCTGGCCTGGTAATGTCAATTCCAAGACAACTCTCAAGATTCCTTCTACTAGACTGTTCTTTTCTAAACTAAAAGGATTTTTTGATTTGAGGGGCAGTTGAAGACTGAACCAAACCCAAAAGACTAAGCTGTATGCTGCACTCACTGGTTTGCGACCACTGAAGAGCTGCATTGCGCGTTGCAGATCGCCAAGTTGCCAAGATTATCCAGATTCACTAGTGGAGTGGATTTTTAAAGTACTTACAAAGTGTGCATGATTGGTGGAAGTAAGTGTGACCATTGGCATTGGTAGAAGAGCGAGGTTGCTTAGCGAGGTAGAGGCAAAGGATCAGGAGGTACACAGCGAGCAAGCAGGCAGGCAGGTAGGAAAATGTGATGGAAGTTTGGAAAGCTTTGTAGTTTGTAGGGTTGACAGTGAGTTGACTAACTGACATATCTCAGGAAATACTGTCAGTTCATTTTCTGAAGGTTGAAATGAAGTCGCCAGAGGCCAGAGGCCCAAACCCAAACCAGCTGTCAGCTGTCACAACCTTTTGATACTCCTTCCTTCCCTCCCACGTAATGTGCTTTTTCTGCACTGACTGCAATGCCGGCAATGCCCTTGCTGAGATACCAATATTTGAGGTCGATTCACATGCGAAGCACGGAGACATTTGGCGCTGTCTTCAAGGCTTGCTGTCAACTGGCCTCTACTGACTTCTCAGAGGGCTCAATTTTTCAACACGGTGATGATGACCCAAAGGAGGAGATTCAGCCTTGGTTCATGATTCATTGGTTCATGTTCCTGGCACATAGTTTTCTGGACTGACCCGCAGGCACTGGACAAAGTGTATGTTGTGACAGTGACTGCGAAGGAGAATGATGGCCTGCCGGCAGGGCCGTCATCAGCAACTTTGTCCAGAGCCAGGGCAAAGTTAGACGCCTTTTTGATGATGGCACGGCGCGTATACTGGAAGAACTGCGGTGGATTTCAATCACATTGGATTCAGCTATGTCTTTCAGCTGCAGTGCATTGTGTGCTTGTAACAAACACTCTGACTCACTGACCATGACCAGACATTGTTTTGGGAACGTTGCAGGGATACTCCACTCCATAAGGGAATCACTCCACTCCACATCCCAATCCCCTTCCGGTTGAACATGTTGTTCCTTGTGTTCAGGTGTTCTTTGCTCAGAGAGCCGCAGCCTTGCCTGCACCCTGCCCACCCACCCCATGGTGAAATGCGTGTTATCGCACCATCCCAATTCCCAATGGATAATTGTCTAGGGGACCAGGGTTGGTGTCAGGTGCTCCCAGCCTGGCACCAACTGTTTTTGGAGTTGTCGCCAAAAGCCGTGAACTGCGAGGGGGTTTGGGCTAGGAGTGATGAATGTCCCAGTCCCAATGCATTGACAAGGCCTGGATGCATCAACGCAAAAATACGAAGTCCTAATGTCAGAGGAGTTCTCAGCCAGGCCTGGCCTGGCCGCGCCAAGCAAACTCTTGTCCAATTTGACAGTTTGACGTGAAAATAGCCAAGCTGGCCAATGCATCGCCTTGCCTTGCAGGGTATCAGATGCTACAGCGAGCTTCTTGCAGGAAGCGGACGTGGACATAGACTTGAGGGACTTGTTAGGCTCACAGCAAGGCTTGACAGTGAACAGGAGGCCATTCTCTTTGGCTTGCTTGGGAAAGGGGTCCACAACGTTTCCATCGAAGCTGGAAAGTCTTCTGTGGCAGATCATGCTTGAAACTGCATATGATGAGGACCCAGAAGCATGCGTCTTGAAGTATGCGAAACAGGTGATTTCAATTACAACAGACCAAGGTGTTGAGTCATTGGTAGGGCAAGCACCAACGCTTAGCATTGAACAGCTTTTGAAAGACGTAGCTGCAGACCTGAAGGCGAAGCCAAAAATAGACAAACAGTCAGCTTTGGAGGATGAGATGAGTTTAGATTTGAGAGCTAGGCCGCCTATGCCCTCAGTTGGGCCTGAGGAGGCGGCTCCGGCGCTAGCACAGGCCAAACAGGGTTGCCCCCCAGCCCCGACTGGGGCAGTCTCTGACTCTGCCTCCGCTTCAGCTGGTGGTGTTGAAGTTGCATTGGAGAATTCACATGATTTGGCAGCAAAGTTGTTTGAGAACTGCATAGTGGCGCATGGGATCAAACATATAGTGGACAACCTGTTGAAAGCCACGCTGGAGACCATGAATTTGTTCCTTGACCTGTTGCAGTTGCAGTTTGTCGAAACAAGTGCAGTGGCAAGTAATGGGTAAAGTAGCAATCGGGTTCAATCAAATTAACAGGGGACTGAACAGCAAACATAGTTGCGTTGAACCCAGTCGCTGCTCAGCTCAGGTGGCAAAGCTTGTTCAAGAGATTGCGGGCGCTCGAGAGACTCCTCTCAGACAGATTGATGAGGGAAAGATTCGTGGCCGTCAACATTGGGGATGCGGGAGAACTTACCGGGGAAAGGGCAATGTTTGAAAAGTTTAGCGAGAAGCTGGGTGGACTACGTTGGCAGCAAGTAACAGAATTTGCTAGAGCAGTGCCTCAGCTTGCGGCACCATTAACAGTTCAACATGTTCTTGTACCATTTTGTTATGTGTCATGCATCTTACCTTACCTGTTTGGTTTTACTCCTACTCGCTCACACGTCGCCAGCGTAGGTGCAGCCGCTGGAACCTGGACTCAAGAAGTACTGGAACAAGAACGTTTTCATGGCAGGCTCTGTGGAACGGGTCGAACAAAAAGCTGCACACAAGCCTTGGTACCGTTCTGCTGAATCTGAGTTTTGGCAGCATGCGCAGAGCGTTGAACAATGTTAGTAGTTAGCAAAAACAAAACAATTTACAAACAATTATAGTGAAGTTCACCGTTGTAACTTAACATCAGCTGCTGCTGCCGCCTGACACATGACATGCAACTGACACCCTTTTGGTAGATGATGTTGAACGTCTATCATAATGATACTATACTTGGTATTTTGTCGCAAGGACATGTACTCTGGAGTTTTCATTGACGACATCGACAAGGCAATCAACTGCCCTGAAACATGGTGCTCCATGTCTGCTGTATTGGACATTGCGCAGGAAATCGAATACTTGGGGAACTGGTGTGAAGCCTGTCCGTGTCATAAAGCAGAGGATGCTTTACGTATCACTGCTAGGGCTTTGAAGAGGGTACGTCGAAACCAGCCAAGGGGGTTTAGAAACAACATGGGAAACATGTCCTGCCCTTACAAGGGATGTAGGGCAGTGGAGATGGCGGCGGGCAAGGGTCAAGATTCTCTGATCCAGTTCATGCATCAAGGACGCGATCGTATTCAGGAACACTTTGTTGCAGTTCCGGCTGAAAGGCAGGCACAGCTGGTTGCAGATTGGGATTTGGCACGTGGTCGGCTGTGGAGTAACCTGGCTGCAGAAGCCTGTGAGAATCTATATACACAAAATATGCTTTTAGACTTTTAGCAACCAAACAATAGTGACAAAACGATTTGGCGTGTGCAAGATTTGCTCAGAATCGAAAAGCAAGTTTGGGATCTGGAAGTCACTTAGGGACATTGTCGCTTACTGCTTTGAGGTCAGCTGTCTATGAAGCTCAAGTTTTGGGGCGAGTTACCATGGCATCTTTGTCACGCGGCATGAAGAAAGCACTGTTAGATTCAATTGCAATGCATTGGATTGTCAGTCTGCATTTTGAGCATGACTTCTGACACACATGTCAGGTCATTGTTCAAATGGCTTTGACATGAGGTGGGCTGGCGTCAACTGACGCCCTTCAAGTTGCAGCAGTTGCCAAGAGATGCTTACAACTCTGGGATGCGCAGGGGCCTGGCTGCTTGCATAAGCAGTCCCAACGGTTTCTGTCACCTACCTATGCTTCAAATCAGAAAGACGACCCTGGCCTTCGCAGGACAGTTGTGCATCTTGCAGACGGAGGATGCTTGGAAGACCTTCCAGAAGAAGATTTGTTGGCCATCGCAAAATGGCTTGGGGGATTCAAACTGGTCCTTCACCTAGAGTTCTCAATTTGAATTTGCTTCTTGTGACTTGTGACTAGTACTAGCTACTAGCACTAGTACCTTTTAGTAGCCTTTGACAAAACATTTTAGTAGCCATTGACCAAACACCAAGCACCACAGCTACCAACATCCATGCTCAGATGCTCAACAAGCGATTTAAGGTTCGAGTTGTCGAACGCTCCATTGAAGGAGTACATGCGTTGCTGTCCCGCACACTGAAGCGCGCACCAGCGTCTAAACCACCCTACTTGAGCTGGGAGATCAGACATAGCCTACTGCGCCCAACCATGGATGAAGTGGGAAGACATCCAATTGTGTCTAGGCTGAATGGCTGAATGAATGGATAAAACAACTTAACTTAAAAAGAGATGCTGCAATGTCAAGTGTAATGGATGCCATCAGAGTTGACAGTTGACAAGTTGACAGTTGACACTTACAAGTCACAAGTTAATTCAGTTTGAGATGTGTTCAAAGGCTCTTCGAGAATTGTTCAATCTTACTGGTGGAATTGAGACAGAGGATGGCTTCAAAGCCGTCGTTGCGTCATCGCCTAAGCTTGTTTGCTATCAGTGGAACAGTGGCAGCTGTGGTTGCAACTGTGACACTCAGACTGACTGACACTGCAGGAAGCTTCTATTTCTTGACCGTCGTGATGGGAAGCTGGCAACCATGTCACTTAGTCAAGCAGCTGACTTGCTGTATCGGCATGAGCTGTAGTGTCTTGGTCGATGTATTTGTCCACTGGAGCTGGAACAGTTGTCAGTCATCCCATGCCATGGCATGCTTTAACAATTGAACTCAACAATGTTAGGAGCTGTAGCCCTGTAGCCTGTAGCCCTTTAGCGCTGCTTCAGGCTGAAGCATGCGAAACGAACCAGATTTGAAGCAGAGATTGATCTTGGCTTGGATACTTATCGTGCTCAAGAAGAGGCATTGCGCAATCAAAGCGGTGGTCAAACAGCTAAACCCATCAAAGACGCTCGTCTATCAGCACTCCTGGAATATATGGAGGCAGGTTGAGCTTGGTTGTATCTATCTAAGTAAGTGACACCTACACCAAGCTCAGTTTAAGAAGATGTTGTTCTCAGATCATATCAACCTTTGATCAACCAATTTCAACCAAGTGTGTCAACTCTAAACAAAGTACCCTGTGTGGGTTTGCTCCAACCCAACCCTGTGTAGGTCTGCTCCAAAGATCACAGTTTGCTGTTCTCTTGGGATGATGGCGCAGCGGCAACAGAGTCATCCTTTCTCAGTTGGGCCAAACTATGCAGCCGTTAGAGAGCTTGTGGCTGCGTCAGACTGGTAGTGCTGGCAGCGGTGATTTAGCTGGCAATCATCATCTCCAAGGAAATTCAAACACAATCAATTATCATTCCAAGTAAAGTCTGGGCTTTGTGGTTAGTCTAGAGTCTAGAGAAGCTAGAACCTATGACCTGGACCTAGGACCTAGGACCTAGAATCTTGGCAGGTTGTCAAATGATTGACCCCTTGCTCTTGCCACGGAAGGATCTGCCGCCACTTCTGTGCCATCAGTCTTGGATGCTGAAGTGGGCTTTGATTCAACTGGAACTTTGGCACCTGCTGCTGCTGCTGCTAGCTCTGGGGCTGGCATTCTTTGGGCAGATTCAGCTCCGAGTAGAACATTTCACCGGAGTATTCCTGGGATCATGAAGAGTTCACAAAATAGAAGACGCGAAACCTGGTTCAGGGTTTTGGATAGTGTGAAGAAGTTCGCTCACTACCATACAATTCAGGGTGAGGCCTTGCAACCTTCAGACTTTACTGTGCAAAAGTATGTTGGTGTTGGGCATCATTCTGAAGATTCTCACGTACAAGTTCTACCACAAGGGCCACCACAAGCTTCATTCTTCAACAACGCAACTCTCAATGACTTGGTCAACAAACTGGGGTTTTGGAAAGTCACTGGTGTTATCACCAACGTTCATGCAAGAATGAGCCTCGATGATTCACATGAACAATATTTTTGCCGAACTGTTGACTGTTGACTGTTAACTTTGACAATTGCATAAACATAACATAGACAGGGAAGCAAAGAACCAACCAGAGTGTCCAAGGAGCCCTGCAGCGGCAGATTTGATGCAGTTTATGGTGGCGGGCCATGCTGCATTTGGAGTTCCCAACAAAACCAGCATGATGGATTTGGGCCCGAGCGAAGAAATGGCAGAGCTTTGTAAGCTTGGCTATGCCCAAGAGTTGCCAGCTTCACCAGACCATTATCAACTGACTTCTGCTGGCATGAGGTGTGTCACCAACGCTGAGAAAGCTGAATACAGCGGCAATGCTCTGACATATCCGCTAAAGAACAGAAAACCAGTTCCTGAGATGTCCAAGTGGGAGCTGATAGTTCAACTGGCTGATGAAGGATGGGAAGAGAAAGAGTGTAGTGGAGCAGTGGATCCACATGAGCCTGGCCCTGGCGCTGAGAAGATTTATTTCTACAAGGAGAGGGATCCCAACTTACCCAAGCCCTATTTGGTATGCTTGTGCACAGTCGAAACCTTATTCCAGAACGGTTTGGAGAAACTGTGGCATTTCCAGCCCAATGCTTACTACAATGCCTTGATGAGTCTTCTGGAGTTTGGTTCCACCCAAATGCACTTTCGCAACCTGTTGCCCAACCAACCACGGGTTTACTACCAAGACTTTGTGCACCGCGCAAAGCAAGGGCTTGATTGGCGGCAGCCTGACTCCACAAATAGTAGCGCACTCAACAGCCGCAAGCGAAAAGCAATGGCTGACACTGACACAAATGCAGAGATGGACTTGGAACCGGAACAAGGCCTGACTGTGCAAAGCAGCAGAAGTCAGCCAAGTATGCCGGTAAGAAAAATAGTTACTGCTGCTGCAGCAACTGCAAAGCCATTGAGACGCAAGCCGGTGACAAAACGCAAAAGCAAACCAACAACAGCTGCTACCACGAGAAACAGTCGCAATAGCTCTGAATCCAGCAGTGCTTCCACTTCCACTTCATTTGGTTCTGAGATTGACGAGGAACCAAAAGCGCAGCAGTCCTCTGAAGCAAAGCAACCTCCATCTTCCGTTTCTTCATCAAACATGCAAAGCACACCATTGCAAAGGCTACTTGCTGAGCGGCGGAAGCAGCAGCTTTTACCCGCAGATGACAGGTCTTCTCAACCAGGACCTCACAGCAAACAGGCTGCCTCCAAACCACAGCTGCCGCCACAGCCGCCAGAGCCAACCAACTCTGGCGGCGGCGGCAACACTGGAGTTTCTTGTTCCACATCTTTCCTTGCTGGCTCCACTATTTGGTTTGGAAACATTCCTTTGATGAGGAGGTCTGACCAAGGTGGTGTTTCCAGGCAGCAGAAGAGAAAATCATGTCACTTGTTCAATCACAGGTCCAGGTCCAGGTCAAGCTACTACATACTATTGCTAGTTGCTGTTCACTGTGTCCATTTCAACCACACATTGAAGTTCATTGAAGCCTCAAATCTAAACTTGCTGTAGATTTGCATTGACGGTTGTGCCATATGACTCTGTGAGGTTTCCTATATCTGCACTTGCGAGCTGCATAAATCAGAAGTTGCAACTTCTACAGGCACAGGAATCAGGACCAGGACATGCAACAAATCAATTTCAATCAAGAAACCTACTGAGCAATTGGCGATCAGACGCCTTATGTGGTGGCTTGTAGCAGGCTGGGCCTGATAGCTGATTCAACTTTCAACATCAACTCACAATTTGCTGAAGTGTGCTTGTTTCAGAAACACTGGCTACGGCATGTGAATTTGACAAACAACTCACACCAATAGTTCTTGTTTGGCGCTAAAGTTTGTATAGCCACACAAGATGTACTGTATGTGTGGAGGCGCAAAAATGACACGATTGGAAGGACAAGTGGTGAGTGTGGCAGCGGGAATGTGAATTTTGCGTGTATTATTCAGACTTTGGATTCTTATCACCTGACTGACAAGCTGTCAGAATAGGAGAATCAAACGAAGCACTTCGCGCACGCCACGTTCGCATGGTACCTTGGCTGGGGCGCTTCTACAACTACTCTACGACCACTACCAACTACTCCACTACCACTACCAACTAAGAATATGACAGTTAATATTAGTGGCAACCATGTGCAATTGCCATGTATACATGTGTATATGCATGTATATGCACAAACACGCACACACAAACACCTAGGACCCTCCGATGGAGGAGGAAGCTCTGGGATCAGAGCAATCTCTGCTTCAAGAGCTTCAAGAGATTAGGACCAGGCTGGAATCCACATAGTTTTCTGTCTTCTATACTGTAGCTGGTGTACTAGAAGCAAACATATGATATATTAATATATGTATACACATTTCACATATATATATACTCTTTGTACACCTGGCCTGTCCTGGCAGGAATACTCTCTCTACAGAAAGCTGAGGAGAGAGCGCTTGAGCTTTTGTGCCTAAACTTTGGCGCAATCAACCATTGGCTGGCAGGAAACTGCAAAGGGAAACTGGCAACTGTCACTTTCCTTGCTAAAGGCAAGTTGAGTTGTGGCAACAAGATCATTTTTTGCCGCAAAAGACAGAAACGAGACGAGACCAACAACTTTCATTGCTTGTCAGTCAAATGTTTGACAGTTTGACAGGCAGTCAAACGTCTGAAACTGACTGTGGGTTTGCAAGCTGACATTGGGGAGATAAGCAATGGGGTTAAGCATGTAATGCATGCACTGAACAAGTCTTAACCCTATTGAACCAATTTTCATCTTAGCTTGAAAGTAATGCACATTGAAAACAGTCATCATTGTTCAATTATTGAACTGAGTTTACGTAGACATGAACTGAACTGTCAAACAAAAAATTGATTAAAACATATACAAAGAATAAATCAATTCATTGCCGAGAAGAAGAACTCTCCCAACATTCAACATTTGTTTCAAGAACGATATATATATATACACATGAGTTTAAAAAAATATTGAGCAACAATTCAAAACACTCTCTAATTAAAGCACAATGCACAATGGCAAATCAAAGTTGAACTTGGAGGTAAAACAGTCTAATATGAAAAAGCTGTATAAATATAAACACAAAATTGATATATACAATAAAAACAAAAGTAAAAAGCAAACAACTCATAGCAACAAGCAAGCTGTTAAGTCTATAAATTGAAAAACACACTAAATTGCTATATAACAAAGTAAAGGAAATGCGTCCAAACTTACAACTTGTCAACCCTCTAAAACATGTAAGTAGCAAAAAACATAATCAGCAAAAAAAAACTATATAGTTGCAACCATATCACTAACCAAAAAAAGTTTTGATAAAAACAATGTAGTTCAAACAAAATAATTTACAAAACAAGAGGGGTTTCACCATAAATCAACCAACGAAAATATTTAAAGCACACAAATTCTTGACAAACAAAACAAACAAATATACATAAAACCAATATGCAATTTGTAAAACATATCTTAGACAAAATATATAAATAACACAAAGTATCATCCAGACAAAATATCCAAAACACAAGTATACTGCAGGCAAGAACACACAAACCATAATTGATTGGCAAAAAAAAGAACAAACAAAAAAAGAGCAGACACAAAAAACATCAACAAAAACGTTATAGTTCAAACACACAAAGCAAATATAGTTTAAACATAAAGTAATAGTTCAGAAGCACAAAATATAATTCCACAAAAAGTTATTGTTCAGGTGCAAAAATAATATAATTTCAAAAAAAA
>CAXAMN010007779.1:2688840-2700077 GCA_963970005.1 Durusdinium trenchii | reverse complement strand
TGAACTATAACTTTTTTTTGGAATTATAATCTTTTTTTGGAATTATATTTTCTTGCGTCTGAACTATATCGTTTTTTTTGGAAATATATTTTCTTGCGTCTGAACTATAACCTTTTTTTGGAAATATATTGTTTGCGTCTGAACTATAATTTTGTTTGGAATTATTTTGTGTCTGATTTTTTTTGTTTGAACTAATATTTTTATGTATTGATTTTTGTTTGACCTGTAGTTTCTTTTTGTGACAGATTTTTAACCTAAACTCTTTATATATTCCTTTTTTTGGAATCCCTGATCTGTTAAGAGAGCGAAGCTGTAGCATTGTACATTTGTGGTGATAATTCCTGCTGCTTTTGCAGACCAAGCGCCAAGTTCAAGGCTGTATTTTTTGATATGCCGCCAAAGAAACGCAATGCTGAATCAGCAGGTTTGCAGCCTGCTGCAGACCAGGAAAAAAAATGACGACCAGTCTGATTCAGTTTCCATCAGTCCGTTTGGTTCTTATTCAAGCTCAAGCTCAAGCTCCAGCTCAAGTTCGAGTTCAGATGAGGAAGGACATTCCATGAATGTCAATGTTGACATGAATCCTTCTTCTGAGGCAGCTTTGAACACAGACACTTTGACTGCCAATGCGGCTGGACATTGTGATGCTGAGAATGAGGACCAGCACATGCAAAAAGCAGACCCAAACTCTGAAGTGTATTTTTTGAAAGAAGAGATAGAAGCCGCAACAGATGCTAACAAAGAAGTTCAAAACGCAACATGGAAAACAGGTCCTGAGACTCTTGAAGAGATGTATGATTGGCCAGAGCGGTATGCCAAGCAGCATCTTTCAAGTGACTTTTCTCGAGCTGCTGCGTACGAGATGCAACAACTCGACATTGTTCACCATGAGGCGTTTGCAGGGTCTGGAGGTTGTGGAGTAGCTTTATATTTAGCGCACCAAGCAGTCAAACGACAGCTGCAACTGCAAAATACTGGAACCCTGGTCTAGTGTGGTAATCCTTATGCTCTGTTTTGGTCTTGGTATGAATGAATTGATAATGCTTGTTGGCCATATGTATTTCTATGTTCAACATTGGATATGGGGAAACTCCTTGTTTGCCAGTCTGGGCTAAGGAGATGGTAAGAAGCAGCAGTTCTGTGGAAGTCTTGAAACACACACGTCTGGTGATATTGACAAGAATTGCCAGAAGTTGTTGAAGTCGCTACATCAGGAGATAAGTTCTTAGCTGTTCTTTCAACTTGTTTCTTGAGCTTTCAATTCCTTTCAACTTGTTTCTTGAGTTTTCAATTTCTTTCAACTTGTTTCTTGAGGACTTCAGGCCCGCCCATGTGCAAGGTGCACTGGAGGACAGAGTTGACGCGGCATTGATACAAGAGATGGATAGAATCGAGTCTGGCATTTTGTATGCGTTGAAGACTGAACTCAGTCAATTTCTCAGCAGTTCAGTTTACTTAACTTTTTTGCTTTCAATCTTTACTTCATTTGGTCAAAGCCCTCAGCTCTTGCCTTGCGTTCAATAATTCAAGCAACCCAATCCACTCTATGTCTGTCAGTTAAGTTGCAAGGTGATCGCGATATTGACTGCACAATTGACGAGGCAGAAGTAAAGGCACGTTATGGAGAAGAACTTTTTGGGAAATATGTTGCACTGCTGTCTAAAAACCCAGAGATGTGGAGAACAACAGTACCATGTCTCTCTCATCAGCACAAAGACAAGGACTGATTTTGTCTTGTTGCTGATTTTCTGGCACTGCTCTGCTCTCTCTTTTTGTTTTGGTTATCCCATCCTTCCATCACTCCACTTTGCAGGAGAAATCCCAGCAATGCCCTACTCCATTTGGAGAGAAAATCCTTTCTGATGAGATCCGCAAGGCAGCAGAGAATGAACCCAATCCAGCACGGCGTAAGTTCCGTGTCGCCAGTGGAGGCACAGTGTGCGTAGATGTCAGCGCCATGGGTTCCTTAGCATGGCCAGTGGGGTCTGGGGGACTAGGAGACTGGGGGGAGTGTGACAGTTGTTACTCCGAGGTGCAAAAGCAGGGCTATTGGGGCGCTCTGCTCGCAGCCTGGCTTTGTGGGTTTGCGAGCAAAAACTTTCCCAAGAGGACCGCAGGCTCATATTCTTTTTGATGTCTCCAGTCCAGTCCAGTGTCACTGTGTGTATGACTAATGGTATGACTGAGACCGGGTTCGGGTTCATTTGGAGCATTGGAGCCTGCAAACCAAAAGAGGACCTTGTCCTACATGAATGTACGGGACGATTTTTGCGGTGGATACTAACAACTTTCCTGCCAGAATATTCTTGGACAACTTTGCAGAAGTCCGCAGACACTGGAGAACCTGTTGCTATTCCAGATGACCCTGATGGAACACCATTTCTCATTTCTCCATTGCATGTTGGGTGGCCTATGCATCGCCCACGCCTCTTCTCAGTTGGAACTTTGCGTCGCAGCTGTGCTTTTCATTCACTTGGAAAGTTTGAAGGTTCTTCAGATTCAGACTCAAAGACAAGCAGCTTCACTCGCATCACAGAGCTTTTTGCCAAGCCAAGCTTGACGTGTGAATGCTTATACTGCGCTCCCAAAGCTTCTTGACTTGTTCTGGCTTTGGCATTGTCAAGCTTGTGTCTGACTGTCTTGTATTTTTGTTACACAATTGTTCATTTTTGGTTGCAATTCTCATCAGTTCAGTTCAAATCAGGATCTGGTGGAAGAGGAAAGGTCACATGCTGCAAAGGCAGCTGCAAAACCTGCTTCCTCTAAATTTGATGCCGTCTTGAAAGGCAAGGCAATGACAATGTCTTATCAAGTGTCAGAATGTCACTGTCTATCAGTTCAGTGTATTTGATGCCGGAAACCCAGGTGCCAAACCAGTTTGGTTGCGTGGCTACAGATCTTCAAACCGCGTGCTGAAGGGATGGAAAAAAATGGTGTTTGCCTTACCTTCTGCAGTGATATATTCTGATAGATGATTCATAGACATAAACTGTTAACATGCGCTGGTCAGTGGTGTGTTTGCAAGTCGTGTCGCTGGCAACTTGAAAAAGAGGAGAGTTCACGTCTGTTTGCCAAGGAGCTGTTGCACAAATTTGCAACCTACATCAAAACCCTGCACAACGGTGCGTTGTGGCAACTGTGTTGCCAACTCTATTACGCCAGGGATTGATGTGGTTACTTGCAGGTCCAGAGCTTCTTCGTCAAGGGCTTGAGGAAAGGTACTTGCTAGGAATTGAAGCTGCGATTGAATTTCCATGAGCATTTGAATTTGAATTTGAATCGTTGTAGTTCTATTCCATTGTTGTTCTTAGCTCTTCAATTAAAATTTCAGTTGTACAACTCTACCTTATTTACTGGCACGTCACAGCCACCAGCAATGCGCAAAATCTAAAGGTGGCTGAATCCACTGAGGAACATCTCAATGCTATGGGGCATTGGCAATTTCCACATCTTGCAGGCTCAAGACCATGGCCGTTGTACGGCTGTGTCATTCCATCATCCGTTTCAAAATCAGTGGCTGGAAACGTACCTTGGAGCCGAGCATATCAGAATGTCATGGAACTACTTGGCATACTGCATAGATATATTATATTTTTATATAGCGAACAAACATAGCAGCAAAAATAAGGCAGAGCGTGGTGATAGTATGATAATGTTGCGCTTGCTGTGCAATCTGTCTCTCTGCTTGTCGGTTTGTCTTTATCCAAGATTCACTGAGAAGTGCTCTGGCCAAGGGCATGCATTTAGCTGTCGTGGGAGCAATTTGGATGACAATTCTGACATCATTGGAGGTTTTCTAATGATGCTGCAGCTGCATTGCCAGCTGCCAGTGAGTTGGCTGAGAGTGGAGCGGCTTTGCAGTTGTAGGTTAACTTTCCAGTCAATACAGCGGCGCAACCAGCACAACTGCACAAGACACAAACACTGCCCACAAGACACCTACTAACTTACGGTTATTACACAAACAGTTGTTACACATTTTGGCTATGTTTGTCGTGAACGTGACTTGCAGAGGAGTGTGAGTGTCAGGGCGAGGGGTCAAAAACGTTTGTGAATTTGAAATGGGTACTGTGTGCTGAGATGAGTAGAGATTAGTAGAGATTCTGCTAGGTTTCTTGGTTGGCGTTGCAGCACTTCAAAACCTCGATTCTTACTTACTCCGTTTGCTATTACTCACTGCTTATTTCTCTTCTCTTCTCTTCTTACACTTGGCTCCAGCTGGACTGGCTAGATCGACGGGAAAGCATTTTGCTTTTCTTTGTAAGTTTGAGTGACTGACGTCTGACTGACTGCTGTCTCCGATGCCTGCTCATGACATTCCGATGGCGGCTGACGGTGACGAGGGTCATCTAGGACTAGGTGGTCTAGAGTCACTACTTCGAGCGAAGTGTCATGCTTGCGGAAAGGCTTGTGCAGGGCCACCACCCAAACAGAATGGAAAGCTCCTTCCCATGCAAGTAGACATTGTTAAAGGTTTGCATGAGCATTCAGGCTGTAGACTGTTTCCTCTGAGTGAGTGCAGAGTCACAAAACCCAGGATGGCATTGTGCTCTGGCCACAGTGCGGACAAGCAGTCACTTTACTCTCAGGCTGACAAGACAGACAAGACTGCTTACGAAGCAGCCCAAAAGCAAGGTCTTGACGCACCTGAGGGCGGTTCTTTGAAGGAGTACTTACTTGACCTTGAGAAAAAATGATCCTGATGCATTTGCAAAGGTGTTCCTAGGCCTTTTTAGACATATCAACCACACGGCAGCACAATGTATTGCAAAAACAGATTCTGCTTGTGGTGACTCCTACAGTTGAGGGTCAATGTGAGATTCTGAATTGTGAATCTGTTTGTCAGTCTGAGGCTTTTGGACTTTGGTACGAAGTGCCCCGGCGGTGGTAGAGGAGTAGCACGCCCGCTGTACAATTTCGCTGCTATGAGGGAATCCCATCGACAGGGCCGAATCCAATCACAGATTCATCGTGGAAAGCCCAAGTGCAAGGCCCGCCCGCCATGCTACTCAATTACTGACATGATTTTGCAACTTACTCTGAGACACTTGAGACTCAGACTCAGACTTCAAATTTCAGATTTCAAATTGGAAGAGACTCTGATCATCATGCAGGCAGATTATTTGCGCTGGTACACAGAGGAGTGTCCATCTTATCTACGTGTTTTGGACAGAATGGTGTGAGCAATGAGCATTGGATGGAGAGAGAGAGAGAGAATGCAAGAGAAAAACAATATATATATATATATAGAGAGAGAGAGAGACAGAGAAAACCGGAGAAGAGAGGGAGAGGCCCGTGAGTAGAGTGAATGGGCAAGCGATATGAAGGATCGGAAGATCAAGAAAGATCAGGTTGAGGGGAATGATGAACTTGGGCGAGATACGGGTCTTGTTTCACACTTAGCATTCCCTTCTATTGCTTCAATTTCTTTATTGCAGGCTGCAATGCAATTGCAAGTTTCTTGTTTGTGAATTACATCATGCACTTGTTTGCAATAGCAAATTCGTTAGGTTTGGAGGATTTGGGTGCCAGTTGACGAGATGATCGATGTTGGTTCATTCAAGGCAGATGGGACTTGGTCTCAAAACACTACTATACATAAGAGGTACTGCTGACTGTGGTGGCAGTATGAACATCATAAATGGATCATAAATGGCTTAAAACGCATGTTACATGTTGAACGAGAATCGAAGTATGAACCAGTAGAAGGTACGACTGGCAGGTTTGTCGCCTTTGCTCAGGAATCGAGTGTCAGCTGGGAGAAGGCTCAAGAAATCGCGAAGCCTACGTTGAACCAAATGAAGGATCTGGAAACCAAAGCGAAACAGGCGAAGTGGTTTTCTTTTTGTATGTTATGTTCATTGTTCATTCTGGACTATGGACTGCAGACCGACTCCGGACTAGAACTTAGAATATATATATAATGAGCCATACTTGCTGCAAGCAAGCATGCAATCAATCCAACTTTTCATTTCTGCAAGGTGGCAGAGGAAGTTCTGCCAGATGCTGGCTCAGCTATGGAGGATGATGTTGGCTTCTTTGGCGCCACCACAGCGGGCAACAGCAAAAAGGGGGCCGAGGGTGCTGCTGCCGCCACCGCTACCGCTGCCGCTGCCTCTGCTACAAAAGGCATTCACTTGCAAAAGCTGATGAAGCAAGGTCCTTCAGTGGTAGCTTCCAAGCTCAGGGCCAAAACTCTCAAGAAGTTTAACTCAGTGGGTGCTATGCAGACAAAGTCTATGGATGCTGCACAACATGCACTGGAAGTCGCCGAAAAGGAGTTGGGAGATTCTTTTGATTCTGACCTCACCCTCATGATTGTTAAGAAGCGGCTTGAATTGGTGGAAGCAATGAGTACATCTCTCGACGTTAGAAACGGCACTATGCATTTTGATGAAGCTCACATGGAGGACATCAACAAGAAGATTCGGTCATTGGTTTCTGAAGATTTGTATCTGTCAGATGCCGGTATGCATCCTGACAGTTTGATGACCCATGGACAACTGGTGTGGGTAAGGCTGAGGCAGTCCATGATGCTGGCTTCAGCGGAGGCGGTTGTTTCGCTATTCGAAAAGCATGAAGATGCTATGTCTGCGTCGCTGACTTGTGCACAGTCTTTGCGTCTTGACTTAATTGTAAGAATGAGACAATAAGAGAACGGAAGGGTGGCGGTAACCGTGGAAAGGAGATGAATCAAACTATTGGCACAGTGTTCAATAATTATGCTGTATATCATCTCAATGTTTGCCAGGACATTTGACAGTCTAAATATGTCTAAATCTCACATCAGTCTGTGTTCTGTGTCTGTTTTGGTGCTGTCTCAAATCTCACTTGCCTCTCTCTCTCTCTCTCTCAGGCACATTGCCGCCACTGAGTGGGTTGCCAATCATCAAGCAGAGGTCAAGGCTAGGGTGAACGAAGAGAAAGCAAAGCTTAAGGAAGAGGAGCGACTCAAGAAACTACAGGAGAAAGAGGCCCAGAGGTTGCGAAAGAAAGCAGAAAAAGACAAGAAGAAAGCTGAAGACAAAGCTGCTCAGGCTGAGGCTGCTGCCAAAGCTGCTGCGGAAGGGACTGTGGAGGATGAACCAAAGCGGAGGAAACCCAGAGGAGTTGGACCAGCACTGAAAGAGATTGAGGAGTCGGACCCAGCTTGTCTCCGCCAAGATTGGCCAGTCCAACTACACCTCAACCCAACGAGTGACTTGAATGGGATGACTAGCAAGATTGTGGAAGAGGATGCGAAGCTTCCAGTTCTGTGCAGATTGAAGAAGACCGCTGTGAAGAAAGCTTTGCTTCATAACCGAGAACTGAACAAAGAAGACATCCCTGCTGTGGCCAAACACTTGACACAGGCAGGCCATCGTCATGTTTTGTTTTGGTGTTTGGCCTGGGCTGAACTGTTTGGCTAGCTAGCTAGCTTGTTGCTTGTCTCCTGCCCTGCAGGAGTGTGTGGACTTCAAAGCTTTGTTTTTTGAAGGAATGCGCCGCCAAAGAGTCTTCAATGGGTCGCATGCACAAGGCAATTGATGGTCCCGGTTCTACGCTGGCCCTTGACTTGAGCGTGATGAAACTGATTGAGGACGTGGACGGAAGCATTCCGTTGGTACTTAGCCGCGAGTACATCACAAAAGAGAACTTTGGCAATCAATCAGTCAATCAATCAATCATGCATTGATACAAAGAAAAAAACATTAGTTCAGTTCAGTTGCTGTTCAGTTCCAAGAATTTGGCTCATTATTGGATGTTTGTGGGTTTTCAGTTTGCAAGGTTAGAGATTGTCTGCCAATTTTCTTTGCAATTCAGTCTATTCAGGATGGAGAAGACCTTTGATGGCAACATGACACAAGCTACGAAGGAATTGCTGAAGCTAAACGGCCTGACAATTCAGGGTGCAGTATTGGGAAATGTATTCATTGCATTCACTCCAGGAGTGGGCGTAGGCTGCAGTAGTGTATTCCATATGATGGCACTGTCAAACACTGCTGTTGCAATTCTCAGGGTGGTAGATGGTTCTGGGGGAATGTTCCTTGTTGTAGGAGCAATGCCTTGCACTGCCTACCAGATTGAGGGTCAGAAGGTTTGTGTGTCAATTGCCGTGCTGGAGCTTCTCAAGCTCATGATCGCGTTTCTTGGCTCAGTCTTGAGCCTTGCGTCAGGGTGGTATGGGTGTGCCACTGGCTGAATTGACTGAGGTTGAAACCGCAGAATGGCCGTCCCACACTTGCAGAAGCTGTGAACTTTCTCAAGGAGTTGACTGCGGAAGTAGTCCAACCCGTGATTGGTTCAGAAGACTTTCCATTGGGCTTGGAAACATTTAGAGTGATCAAGGTGAATGCTGGAGATGTCATCTTTTTTTCCTGGAGGCTCAATTGTACTGGAAAAGGTTTGCTCAGAAGACAGCTTGGTTCTCAGGGCTACTTCAATGGTCGTCAATGAGGATACATTACCTTCTCTGCAGATTTGTGTTGATGAAGGCGGACCGCAAGCGAGACTAAACTCAGACTTCAATAACTGTTCACTGTTCAATCAACTTTTTTTTGTTGGTTTTATTTACTTTACATTACATGTGGGATAGCAGCAGCGGGGAGCAGGATAGCAGTACGCTCTGAGTGTCTGAGTCTGATTGAATGAACCAGTGACTGAACTGAGGACTTCAGTGACTAAAGCGACCATCAATGACCTGAAAGACTTCCAGGATGACTTGATTGAAGCCGCCAAGCAAAAGCATTGTCAAGCAGCAAAACCAGAATCAAAAGCAGCTGCCTCTGGCTCAGCCATGCAGCAGCAGGAGAAAGAGCTGGCAGCAGCAGTAGAAGCAGCGGCAGAGGACAAGCACTCCAAGTCAAAGGGTAGCGATGGCAGTGGCATGAATGATGATCTCACAGGAGCGGAAAAGGAGCAAGAGGTCCAACACCAGAACCAGAACCTGGAAGACCTGGACGTGGAGCTGGGGCAACAGAAGGATCACGCCCAAGACCAAGAGGGTGAAGATGGCGATCATGATGTCAATGGGGATGCCCCTGAGGAAGTTGCAAAAGAAGCTGATCTCAAGGAAATCATCAGAGAAGCTGAAGCTGAAGTCAAAGCCAATGCCAATCAGATGCAAGTTGAAGGTGAAGGAGGAGATGCCTCCCCCCAGGCCCAAGAGCAGCCAAATGACCTATATTCATCAGCCCCACCAAAGGTTGCTACACCTGACATGGCAGCAGCGCCAGCACCAGGACAAGAAGATTCTTTGGAAGCCGCTCTGGGGGGCATTGGTTCTGGAAGCGCAACTTCGTGTGGCATGTGATATTGAAGATTCTGCTTTGAGGAAGGATGCTCTGGATGATGGGAATGATCCAGACCTCTTGGCCGCAAGTGGAATTCTCTCCGAAGTTGTGGACTTGAAGGAAGGTGAAGTCCACCGTAGGGAGCCCAATGTTCGAGAAAGTTCTGAAGGTCTTGAACCAGGGAAACAGTTTCGTCATCCTGCTCCAAGTGCTCCCATGGATGCCATGGAGTCCATGGAGGAGGTCAAGCAGCCTGAGTCCATGGAGGAGGTAAAGCAGCATGAGCCGGCTGAGGCTGAGCCTATGCAGACTGAGGGTGGTGCGCAGCCAAAGCCAGATCCAGAGCAGAAGATGGTAGCAAATGAAGCAACAGTAGTGGCAACCAGCACCACTATAGAAGCCACCATGATGGACGTTGAAGTTGAAGGTGATAGTGATGATGACCAGGATGTCGCAATGGGTGATGACCAGGATGTCGCAGTCGCAATGGAAGCAGGCAGCGCGAGGAGCAGTGGGGGGCAAAGATCAAGAAATGCTAGCTGCTCCCCAGGATGCAAACGCAGATGAGCAAAAGAAGGCTCAGAAGAAAAAGGAGAAGAAAGAGAAGAAGGATAAGGAGGGAGAGGAGGCGGAGCAAAAGAAAGAGAAGAAGGACAAAAAAGAGAAAAAGGAGAAGAAGGAGAAGAAGGAGCACAATGACAAGAAGAACAAAGAACCGCAGAGTCAGGCGAATGCGAATGAGAAAGAGAAGAAGCGCAAGGCGGATGCCATTCAGGAGGAATGTGAACGTCATGATGATGATCATGATGGTCAGGGTCAGGGTCAGGCAGAAACCAATGACACCAGCAAAGGACGTGAACGCGGACGTGGAGGAGGTCGCGGCCGCGGTCGAAGTCTTGGAAGCCTCAAGTATTCTGCTCCCAAGGCTAGGCTACCTTCTGTGTGGTGCGGTTGGGCGTTGTCAGGTTGGTCCAGCAAAGTGCATTGTAGACTGGTGTGAGGTGGTCCGGGTTCAGAAACAATTTCAATGTTCAACTGCACAGTTGAGTCCCACCCACCAACCACGGTCAAAAAGCTTTGTGACGTCGAGTCAGTGGAGTCGAGCCAACATCATTACATCGGTAATTGAGCATTTAAGTTTCAAATTCTAAACTTAAATCATTTATGATATATTTATCCAGAATCCAGATGAATATGAAATCACTTCAACACTTCAAGAAGTTTGTTGATTGTCATCGTGCTTGCATAGGCCGGTTCTGTGGCTGCGATGCTGCAAGCGACAGCTTTGAAGCGGCATTCGGCTTCTGAGACCTCAGCGTCAGCATTAGGCAAGAATCCTGCTTCTGCCAAGCCCAAAGCTCAGCCTGCCAGCAAGTCAGCGGCAAAGGCAGTTGCAAAGGGCAAGTCAAAGGCTAAGGCCAAGAAGTAGGATGTCCAGTGTTGCCAGTGTTCTCCTTTGAAGGGAGCGGTGATGGAGCAATTTAAATTTCAATGTACAGAAACCTTGTCTCGGTCTAGCGCCTTTTCTTGGGCACTGCAATTGCAACTCGGTTTGTCATTATTTCAAGAGCAGGCTCATATTCCAGGTTATGTAATGATGATCATTATTGTTTGTTGCTTCTATTTTGTTTGCTCTGTTTGCTTAACCTCGCAGCATTCAAATCTTGAAAGAACCAGAAGGGTTCTTTTGGAATCTGTAGTGATTCACCTTCCACTTCTACTTTACTTTACCTTGGGCCCACATGCAGGCTTGTGGGAGATAGTGCCTGCTAATCTCAACAGACACAGACGCAGCAACGGAGAACGTTCAGTGCAGAGAAAAACAGGTGCTGCTGAAGTGTTTTGTGCAGATCTTGACACCACCTCATTCTGGGGTGCTTCCACCTAGTGTCTCATTGCATAAAACTTATAACTCCATTGGGTTCATTGCTGGATTGTTTCGGTGCTGAATTACGAAAATTAGCA
>CAXAMN010007779.1:2654361-2673054 GCA_963970005.1 Durusdinium trenchii | reverse complement strand
ACAAAGTACTACACCTGCCACGAAATCTGCACTTCAAGGTCCACAAAAAGTCCTGCGCCGGCCACGAAATCTGCACTCCAAGGCCCACAAAGTCCTGCACCTGCCACCAACTCTGCACTTCCACATCCACAAAGTCCTGCACTGCCACGAAATGTACATTGCAAGGTCCACAAAGTACTGCACCTAAAACAATACAAAATAATCCAAAATTAAGTCGCGGCCCAATTTCAACAGTTGTCAACTCAATGTGACGGAGAAACAGAATCGCCCTCCGCTCACCGGAGGCCCTGTCAGGAACACGCCGGGCCCGCTCCGCTCCCGCTCACACTCATCATCCTAGACCGGCGTCGGCGGATTCCTGCAGCCCAAGTCGAAAGCGTGCGTGACCAGCGGCAGACGAGGAAAAACACGCTGACTATCGCTGACTCATCACACAGTAGCACGACGACCTTGCAGTCCTGAGCTATCGCGACTTGTCCAAGCTTGTTTTTTCTTTGCACTTCTTGCACTTAAAGTCGTAGCCAGCAACATTCAAGTTTTTATCTTCCTGCCGGTAATCAGCGCCAACGGCCGCCAACATGCCGGAGGTGCACCATCTGGTCCCGTGCGTGCCTACACTGGGGCACTGAGGTCATCGGCATGCCTGACCTGTAGTGAGCTGAGAAATCTAAAGCCCAAAAGTCGAAAAGGCTGTGATCAAAGCCAGGAGACGGACTGATTGACCGACGTGGAAGGTCAGCCGCGAAATGGTTTGACCAATCCCCGTATCGGCCTATTTGGGTGGCTTCTAGAAAGCGCATATGTAACGTAAATGGCAAATAAAAAACATGCAAATTATAAATACATACAGACATAGACGCATACATAGATACATACATACATAGTTGCATCCTCACATACATACACAACACGTACGTAGATACATACATACAAGATACATGCAATCATCAATGCATACATAGATACCGATATCAGAGATACCTACAGACATACATACATACATACATACTCACATACATACATACATTCATACATTCATACACAGATAGATACGTACACACATGCATCCATCCATCCGTCCATCCATCCGATCACCCACCCACGCTTACATACACACAAACGTACATACATACAAATACATCCATCCATCCATCCATCCGTCCGTCCATCCATCCATCCATCCATGCTTACATACATACACGCATACAAACATTCAAATACATCCATCCATCCATCCGTCCGTCCGTCCATCCATCCATCCATCCATGCTTACATACACACCTACATACGTAAATACATCAATACATAGATACAACCATATTTACATGCATACATAGGTACACACATACATCCTAGGTTCATACATACAGGCATACATACATGGATGCATGCATGCATACATACAGACATAGATTCTTACAAACATAGCTATTGTTTTGACGATGTTTTTTAAATATGTTTTCTTTTATTGCTTTATGTTTTCTTTTTTCTTTATTTTGTTTTCTGTTTTTCTTTGTTTTCATTTTTTTTTCGCTCGTTCGTTCGTACATTTACATATACATACATGCATACAAAACTGCCGTTATCGCTGTACGCCACAGGCTTTGACGGCCAGCGTCCAAGCTTTCACGGTGCTGGGCCTCTCCCGAGACGGGAGACCGAGCAAAGCGTGCTGGGAGTGGGGGCAAGAAAGGTTGCGAATACCATTTGTTTGTGGCCCGAGAACACGGTGTGAAACAGTGAAAACCAAGAAAAAGGGCCACATCCTTGACCAGAATTTCGGTGGTCACTAAGTGGGATGGCAATGGGTGGCAAAGAGGTGATCAACGTGAAACTCCTGGTAGGTTGAGGTCTTGCTTTTCTCCAGCCAGATCACCGGAATCCAACCTCCAGACTTGCTGTTTTCCGCCAGCGGCTCGGAAAAACAGCGGTTCGGGAAAAATGCAATCCAGGCTTGGAAGAGGCGGAGAAGGCTGAAAAGGTGGAAGAAACCGAGGAGTCAAGGCTTGGAGGGCACTGATTGCGGCCTGGCGTCATCGAGGTTGGGAACCAATTGAGTTCAGATGGCTGATGAAACGCCAATCGAACACATCTTCAAGACAAAAACCAATGATAACGGGGTCATCACTGTGACATATTGTCCATAAAAAACTACGATCTAGAAGAAGGTGCCGGCCGGGTGCTTTTAGATCAGGGCAGTGGACCTTCATTTCTTCTCCTGTGGCCCACGTGAACCCCAATAGAACCAGAAGCAGCCTATCCCACAATGAGGTCCCCGAAAGCCTTTTCAAGGTCACTTAGTGAAACTCCAAGGTCAGGTTTGAAGGTCCTCGGTGAAGTTCTGGAACTAGCATAATTGGAATATTTTCGTCCGATGACATGCCCCCCCCTCCCAGAAAGGAAGGTACGAACCACAAGCCAAACTAGTTAATTTTGTATCACATGGCGAGCTGCTAGCCCGTTGGGCCAGCCCCTGTAACAGGCCTTTCTTCAGCCAAACGAAGTGGAGTGGAATGAGACATCCTTGCACTGGAATGCTGGACCCTCGGACAGGTCATGGACCTCTCTGGGCCCAACCCTCAACTAAAGATCAGTTGGAAGGTACTGGTACACATGATTTCATATACTTTTTTGATCTTTTTTGCCCCGACTCCCCATTCCCAACCGAAGCGTGTTTTCATTTTCGCTTTGGAGGTGGTTCTTGGCGGTAGAGTCCATGGAGCGGGGCATGGAGAGCTTCCAGGAGTCCATGACAAAATCGCAGGAGCAACAACAAGAGAAGCTCTCAGAGTCTTGGTGATGTTTTGCGGATGTTGGTCCTGGTTCCCCCTCTTGATCAATCACAGCTTCCAGCCAGATCTATAAAAACAATAGACATTTATAGAGCATCTTGTGGAATTCTCTTGGCTAGACCAAGAGGTTGCGCTTCTTGAGTCCTTCAAACTCCTTACAACCCGTATAAGCCCGTAATTCGAATCCTACCACCGGGAGACCTGGGACCGTGTGGGCGGTCCTGCTTTCACCGGGAAGCCTAGTATACTATTCAAAAGGTTTAAAACGGAGTGATCATTGATCAACGGACACCTGCCACAAAAGATTGGACTTGGTACTTCGATCCGCAGCTAACCCTACAGCGTTTGATGAACATGGCTAACAAGCATCACTTTTTGTCGATGCATATCGAAAGAGGGAGACCGGAAAGACACCTGGGAGCAGGAAACATATGCATAACTCAGCTCATCAAGTGGTGGGAGGGTCTCTCTAATTATTCTAATACATACTGACTTACTCTGAAGTCCCTGTATTGCAAAAGGGTTGCTTGGATGTCGAGGCAGCTCCGTTAAAATGATCAGATTTCGTTCCAAGGAGTGTTATCAAACGCTGAGCCTTTTGCAGCACCAGCAGCAGATGCTTAGCTGCATTTAATTGGCTTTAGGTAGGATCTTCTATCTCATTACATTACTGAAGATCTCAGACTATCTCAACATGTATTACTAAGCTGCAAATATGTGTCCAGGATGAAATCTTGGACTTAATGTTTTGTATGCACCCCCACTTCTTCAAAGAAATGGTCTTCCAAATCCCGTCAGCTTCCGCAAAGAGATTGCCCGCAAGCGCTTTCTTCGATGGTTGAACTTCACCTTGCGCCCCACGGATTGCTGGCAATTTCGCATGCCTTGGCGACCCCGAACTGGGAGTCCTTAGATATAGATGGGAGTCCAGATATCAAACCACCATAGAAACCGCCAAACTTCGGGATGCTGCGCCGTCCGTGCTGCGTGCCAGACAAAGCGAAAGAAGCGCCGCCGATTCTCCGGACCGATTTAGATCACTCAACACCGTTCCCGAGATCAGAGATCATCAGAGATCATCAGAGATCACTATCTCAGAGGCTCCATGGGACTGGAAAAATATACCAGTTCTTGCCAACAAGGCTGGTTCAGGCGGGCTGGTGCGCTCTTGCTCGATGCATCTCGACACGGGTGTCGGCCGAGGCAGCAGCTGCAACAATTGTGTTCCATCCAGGAGTGGGATTTGCCGACAGGCTGAGAAGTGTGAAACATGTTGGAAATATTGGGAAATCAAAAGACACATTGAGTGGATTCAATGAACATTTAAGGAGCCTTATAGTAAAGACACTGTAAAGACCAGGAGTCGTTCCAAAGACTATAGAGGCCTAGACCTCGAGTCTCTTGCTGCTTCCCGAAAGGCAAAGTAGTGGGATCCACTAGGACCGGGACAAACACGAGGCAACACAGCAACAGCATATGTTCGAAGAATTGCTTGGGGTGCGAACTAGGCCAGATTTATCTCATAGGCCAGATTTATCTCAAGGCATCTCAGGTTGTCAAGGCCATAGTAAGTAGAGTAGACACAGTCGTTGAACTAATTGGGATTTTATATATATATATATATGTTTGTAATGGCGTACAGAGTTGAAGCAGTGCGAATTCCAATAACCAGCATGCACCAGCATGACCATTCGGAATCTTCAAACCCGCGTACGTTTTTGTTTGGTTTTTTCGGCATGTGGCCTTGGGCCAGGTTCCACCAGGTTTGATGGCTTCCTGTTGTTTTTTTCCTAACAAAACAACATCATCGAATTTGCAGGTCGCTTCGTCCCTGACTTCCGCCGGCTGGGCGGCCCCGTGGGCAGGAACAGCAACGGAGCACGGCCTCCGAGACCTTCAGAGCGATGCAACTGGAGCAGCAGGAGACATCGGTCGGGGGACGGAGACGATGTGAGGTGTAGACGTGGCGGTTTGACCCACGGGTCATGTATTTGGATCTTGTTTTCCGTGGTCCATGGATGTCCATGGTCCATTCCAGAAAAGCCACCTACTTCGCATCCTACTTAGTGCGTCCCAGGTTTCTGGACTTGGCCATTCCTGTGACTCCTGCAGCAGTGCACCGGTTGGCGCCGTTTTGGGCCCGGCCCGGTCGGTCGCACCGAACAGGAGATGAAGAGCAGGCCGATGAAGGGAGGGTTCGGAGCAGAAGAGAGGCGAAAACTCGGTTCTTTCCGGGAGCCTGAGCAGAGCCTGAATGGTGTTTGTTTGATGGAGAAAGCAATCTTCATGGTTCCGAGGGTCCTCCTATTTGGTACTGAACCTACCTGGCTAATTTTGCTTTGTTGGGTGATTCCTCAGACCGTGCCTCACAGCTTAAGGATTTCTTGGTTTAAAGCCACCGGCTCCCACTCCTCGTGCCTCGATTCTGTGGAAGGATCCCGGCTCGGCGGAGCCTTTCTGCCGGACCTGGGTTCTGGGATCTACAAGCTCCCTTTCAACGGAAATTTACTGGGAGAGGACCATTACAACTCGATTCAAACAGATTTACCGTTCAAGTCTTCCCATGACCCGTTCTTTTTCAATATGTGTTTTTGAGGATCCAGCAACTCTCCCGCGTTATCCTCGCTGCCGTGGGAAGACTGGTCTGTGCAAGAAGACATTTGGTCGAACTAGAGTCACGGAACAAGGATAGGTCCAACATGGTCCAACTGTCCAACATGACATATAAGATAATGTTCATATTATATATATACATATTTAAATTAAGTTGGTTTTGCAAAGGGCAATTGTTTCTACTCTATGGGCAAATCCCTCTTTTGGCGAATATGTTTATTTTTTTGCGAAGGGTCCTCAAGCAAATCCAAGATATTTAGGGGTTCCAGCCTTTGTGTATTTGTCTCCACCCTTCAGCAAGGGCAAACGCCACGTGAGCTTGATCTTGAGTTTTTTTTTCATCCCTTTATACACTGTCTTTTGGCCAGTACAGGTCATACATACTGAAATACGTACGTCCCTTCCTCAAAATCGCTTTGTCAAAGACCTACAACCCTGATGCAAGAGAACTTATACCAAAGATGAGGTTAAAACCCGCAGCCAATGCAATTGCCCAACTTTCTCAGTTGCTCCAACCAGCCCAAAGCCAGGTTGAGCGACATGCACCGTGAGCTTCTCCAAGTACCGTTGCGCTCACCACCGCGCTCGCCGCAACGGTCGCCACCGCAACGCTCGCCGCAACAGCGGTCGCCACAGCAGCGGCCACCCGCACCGAACCCGAGAACACCATCTCCGCAGAGGGTGGTGCCTTGTCACCGGGACAGGTCCACACGAGAAGTCTTGAGTTGGAGATGTTTCTTTTCGGAACTTCACAAGCATGTCCGCACAGTCCGCTCAAATCCTTGGAGTTCTTGTCGTGTTGTTGTTGTTGTCCAATGAAGTTGTATACCTGGATGATGCAGCGCCTTGCGTTGATTCCACGCAAGTATGAGACACCGGTGTGTTTGGGCAGTGCAATGTGATATATGGGATCCACTTCGGACACATGTGACCAACATTGATGAACAGACAATCACTTGTTCATTTCACCGGGGTCTCGTCTCCACCAGCTCTCCGCCGTCGCCTCCGCAGCAAACGCCTCTCCGAGGCGACGGCGGAGTCGAAGCATCGAAGGTGGCTGATCCTGCAGGTCTTCAGGCGTGAGAGACGGGGATCGGGGCGGTAGGCCGAAGGAAGATGTGAGGTTTCAGAGGTTGGAGGCGCCATCGAGGTGTTGATTTGGTTGTAATGCATGTTTTTCAATGCAGTTTGTATGTGGTTGTGTTAATGTTGATATGATTTTTACTGACTCTTGGGGAGTATCGGTAAGTGGCAACCACCTTGTGTGTGTTCTATTCTCTGGTGTGTTGCGCTGTGGCGCCCTGCGCCTGGCAGTGTGGCGCCCCGGGACGGCCGCCCTCACCGTTCGGGGACGGCCGTCCCACCTGGCGACCTGAGGGTCTTGTTACGAGTAGCTTCTTGTTACTAATAGCGTTCTTGCTCCTAGTAGTACGGCCAGGAGCCCCTAGTAGCTTCTTGTTACTAATAGCAATAATGCTACTAGTAGTAATGCCCCTTGTTACTAGTAGCGATGCCCTTGCTCCTAGCTTAGGATGTGTTTCTTTTGTTTGAAAGTGTGTGATGAGATACTATTGAAGTGGTGTGCGCACATAAGTGTTTGTGCTGCGACCACATGCCATGCCTTTGCTCAGAACAACATTATCTTCATTCATTTTGCATAAAGGATGATCATCTTATTAATATATAGTTAATTACACGACAGGTTGGATCTGCAGCCCATGCAGGTGAATGTTTTGCTGCATTAATTGAATCACATTGGAGAAATACGATGATTGCGTGATGTTTATGATGTTTACAATAGCTTACATGAAAAGTCGTTTCAGCTATCATCATCTGACCCACAGTCGAGCTCGCCAGATGGAGCTCAACAGCTCGACATCTCCACCGACCCGCCGTTTCGACGGCGAAGTCTTGAGGGGCAACCCAAAGATCCAAAGCCATAGGACACCACTTCTGGAGGGTCCATGGATTGTCCAAGTCCAAGGTATTTCTAGAACTTGCAGGGTTTTGGAGTCCGAAGCAAACCTTCACCTGAGGGATTTTGAGGGAAACTGAGCGATCATCGCAGGATGTTGGACAATGACCGTGATGGGAAACTGCAGCAGCAGGAGCTCATCGGCCTAGCGCGTGCCTTGGCCCACTTGGGTCTACTCCATCCGGGACCTGAGCACATCTTCCACGCATTTGTGGCGTTGCCAAGTGCACTTAGAAGTAGGTGAAATTCTTGTGTCCGGCTATACGTATTGTTTGGAGGTTCTAGGAGAAAAACAACATCCTCTAAGTGGTACATCCTCTAGCTTGGAATGATGCATCTTTCAATTTGGGAACCCATCTATCCACCTAATTCTCACCTGAAAATCATTCCACCAGACACCAGACCACTAGACTCCGTAGACTCTAAGCTGTTATCTCTTGAAAATAGACACCTCCATCAGCTCCACCAATAGCCTGTCAGCGCCAACCTTCCCCACTCTCTCGATCGATCTCTCTCGACCCTATCAGCTCCGGACCCCCAAGATGGGTGTGGGTCATGATGGGGCATGATGCATGGCAACCTCACCCTACAAAACCATTGATTTCGGTTGACCTCCCTTTTGGAGGAATCTATATATATATATATCATCAGGCGTCCAGCAATTTTGGGTTCATCGACGAACACAGCCAGAGATCGGTTCAGGCCTCATGGGCTTCAACTTTGGCGAGGACGACTGGGCCATGGAGTACCAGGATCTTTGTCGCCCCCTGGCGCGCCCGCCGATTCCACGGTGGTTTGGACGGTGCAAAGCGACGAACTGGGCGGTCGGACGGGAGCGAAGACGGGAGGGAGACGCACGATGTGTCTCCGAAGCAGGGCATCTAGGTGTTTTGTTTGTAGTTTTTTTTAAAAAAAAATGTATTTGATTGTGTTGTTTCCTCAGACTAGTTTGCACATGTTTGCACTACAGCTGGGTGTGTTACTTTTTTTTGCAGGACACACCTTCTTGCTTTGCGATGTTTGACCATCAGCCATGTATACTGATCTTGCAGTCCTTATACATGTTGGGCACACTCGTTTCAATGCTGCTTTCTGTGTGTCCTTTTCTCGCTAATGGAACTGTTTTAGCTCAAGCACAAGTCAACTGCTGGCCAAACCTCCCATGGATGGATGTGTTTGTAAATTCACCAGGCTAGAATAGCCCAACACCATCTCATCACTTGGCCCTCTTGGAACACGCCGAACCAGACACCACGCTCGTGAACCGGTCGCCGAGGCGACATGGACGTCTCTCCGCCTCTCGGGCACCGAACCGCAGAGGTCGTGCGGCACGGGTTTGCCATCGGGTCAGCCTCCGAAAGCCTTTTCATGCTGGAAGAAACTGTGCGCAGTTTTTCTTTGTTTTACGTTTAGATGTTTACCATGTGCAATTTCCATGTTCAACTGTACCTCAGACCTCAGATCCAAACACAAACCCCTGGTTCCTTTCATGTGCCATCCTCGCAATCACAGAGTTTGGTTCAAAATTACTGTTGGACAAAAACTGCTGAGGATATGCGCAACCTATACTGGGTGTGACCCACCAAGACCAAGCACTGTCCTCTCATGTCCTATCCTTCCCAGTTGTTTGAGGACGTGGGAATGCCACAAAAGAAGGACATCCACGCCGCATGCCATCTCAGAACATCCCAAAGTTTCTGAAGGCAACTAGGGTCCAAGGTGAGTGGAATTGTGGTTTCCAAAACAAAAGCAGAACCTAATTCTGATATATATATATATCAATGTCCCAGAATCTCCCAAAGCATCCCAAGACCAGTTGAGTCAGCTCACTTCAGTCGAGACACCACTTGTTCGGCCGAACGACCCTCGTGGCCGACCCAGGCAGAGCGGCTTCGACTTGCGTAACTTCACCCGGCTCTTGGACAGCAGCCTGGTGGAGCACAAGTGCTGCGGGTCCATCATGGTGGGGCGATGGGGCGATGGATAGTTGTGGTTTCAGAGCGGGCACCCAAAACCAAGATCTCTTAACCTATGGGGGTCCATGGGTTATACTGTATATATGCATCATCTGGGGGTCCTTGTGCCATCTACTCTCAATCCACTCGAATCGATTTAACTTGGCCCCCCCTTGGAGGTGAGGATTTCACGAGGGTGTAGAGGTGAAACACCAGCTAAGCCGGAAGGCCATCCCACGTTTCCACCTTCTTCGTTGGATGTGTGTTCAACCCATGGATTGACTTCGTTGACGATAGAGTTTGGGTGGATGGAGTTTGACATGTTTGGACTTCGTTGATCGTTCGTTTGGGGGATGGAATCTGGAACCAGGCCGCCTGGCCTCGAGTGACGGGGAAAAACCGACAGCAGTGCAAGTCCTAAGCATCAGCCACTGACCGGCGACTTGGTGAAGTCCAAAGCAACCCCGTCATCGTGAGGTGGTAGATACGATTTGTTCCGACTGGTTTCCAAGACCAGTTGTTGCTCCCTTTCTACTGTCTCCAATTTGTTCCAAATGCTACTGTATATTATATCAAAAAAAACTCTAGTAACAGAAATCTATTGTTCCTTACTACAGGCAGGACCTTGTTATACGTGGCATTGGGAGCATGGAAGTTTGGTTGTGCCAGACCCATCGGTGCAGATGTGTCAGGTGAAGATGGCTGTCCTGCCAGTGACGAGAACCTCTTTGAGGTGGGGCGATTTTGCTCCAAGTTGGAGCAAGTAGACTAACTAGACTTTCATATTAGAATGTCTAAGAGTCTATACTGCAACAAAGAATTGCATGGTTTTCCTTCGACTATCCTTCGGCAGACGGGAGGAAGTCCCCATATGAATTTACATGATATCTTATGGCGCTCCAAATTCGTTGTTCTGTACCGACTTCAGGAACCATGTTGCTGTCATCGAAGTGCTTGCTGCTGATGAGCCGAAGTCTTCATGCGTGAATTCCTCCGTCGCGTCTTCCGCACTCAAAGTCTGGCTGAACACCCAAGAATCCATCTCGAAAGACGCACAACAAGGCGACATGCGACGTGGAGTGACGCCTTTTGTCCGGCAGGTCGCACCGTGCAGGTCGCACCGTCTGACCGCCCTCAACAGGACGAGCACCGACCGAGACAAAAGCGGCCCATGTGGCCGACAGATCAGACGAATCACATCGAATCACATTGAGCTTAGTTGGGAAGTCGGAGACATGTCTCGCACACAAGACACGTCTTGTAGTGTCCCTACCCCAAAACAGGTCGGCCAGCTTGCGTACAGCCACCATCGGCTACACGCTGGTTCACCCGTTTCATTTGCCTTCTCAACAAAACACCAAACAAAACGCCTTCTTTTCACCTCGCGCTGTTTTTGCTCAGGCGCTGATCCACCACTACGGCGACCAGGAACGCGCACGCGAAACGGCTTTGCTCTTCGAGCCTTGGCTCTATGCGCGAAACTGCGGGATGGAGTCGGTTCCTTTATCCTGGTGACTCTACCCAGGACAAGTGGACATGTGCTTGTGTAGGAAAACAGGAAGACCGACCCCCGCGAAAGACGGAAGGGAAACAGACCGGGATCTCCTTGTCAAGATACACACACATGTGGATCACCTGCAAAACCCTTTTGAGGCCACGAAAGAATAGAAACAACACAAACCAGTTGAAAAGGGTTCATAATGGTTCATCCTTTATGGTCCAAAGGAATCTGGGGGAGATTGTGATCCTGGTGTATGTGAGAAATTAGGCAATTTGTAGAGAGGATCAAGAGGACCTTGAAAACATCAGCAGACCAGCACATAAAGCAACTCCATTGGTGGGAAGCTTGAACTTTTTAGACCCACAGGCCCACATGATTGCTTGATGTGGCATTTTGAAGAAGACTGATGGGCAATCAGCAGTTCTTGTCAAACTCACATTGGAGCACAACTGACCGGCCAAAGATATTTTTTGGGACATCCGATGGATAGCGTTTGCATGATCCAACCGATCAGTGAACTGTTTGGTTCGACAATGATTTGCCATCATGTCTATAGCTATAGTTCTTTCAGGAGCTACCAGACCCAAGTGTTAGGCATACACGTGGTTTCATTGTTCTAGTTAAGAAAAAGTTGTTTCATTCATCTTGGCTTGCGTTCCTTGTACTCGTACATGCAAAGTTCTTTTCTTTGTCTCATGTGAATCAAAGTTGCTCCCCCCTGCCGGAGATCCTCCCAAATGAAGCCCGGTCCTAGTGGTCCGAATGTCCTAAAAAGTTCCAGTCTGGGGCTGAGTCCATTTTGGGGAGATGCAGATAGAAGTGCTTCCGAAGAGTTTTGATCTGCAGTCCACTTAGGAGAAGTTGGACGTTGACCAAGATGGCATCTCGGATGTGGAATGATGTGGATATGGCTCGAGAGTTGTTGGGGTTTGGACTTGGCGAAGTAACCTGTGGCACCCATGGTTGGTGAACAGTGAACATCCCTCAATCGACTATATACATATATACATAAGACGCATATATGCGTTTGTTGTTGTTCTGTGTTTTGCATGTTTGGACAAGAATAGCCAGTTTATGGAAACACCCAGACGGTCTATGGATATCGGTGGATCCTGATCTGGTGGAGTTGCGTGAGACTGTTGCAGGCCTCGAAGGGCAACCTTCTTCAGGGTGGGTCAGTTCTGTAGACTCCTTGGCACCGAAACACTCCGTCTGCAACGGGGCGAACATCATCGTCGGACAGCTTTGATGGACGAACGGGGTGAACGAGCCTGTCCTTCGAACATAGAGGTTTCCCAAGGCCGTCGGTCGCCCGCAGTTTTCCACCAACATGTTTGGATTTTGAGGTTTTTCTTGTCCGCCAATTCCCAACATAGCAACCACATGCAACCACCTTCTGGAGGAAAGCTTTTGCAACCCTCCACGACTCTGTTTGCTATGTTCATTGAATGAGGGCGCTCATGCTATGTGTGTGATCGTCTTTGAGGCTTCCTATCTGCCCCCGAGCTGCGTTCCTTTGGCTTGGAGCAGATGTGTCTCGAGGCGCCCCCAGAATCATCGTCGACACACATCACAGGATGGGGCCCCCTGCCTTTCTTCGAAGAGCAACATGCGAGTGTGGCATTCAGGGTCGATGTATCATGATGGATCGTAGAATTGTTGGAAGTTCCCATGGAAATATGGCTAGGTCATGTCACTGTGTCAACTCATCTACTTTTGCTTGCATCTAGTGACAAATAGATTGGCTGAGGTGCACAAGTCTACTAATATAGTCATTCGTCTACCGAAGGAAGCGACCGATTTCTTGGCTGGCTCAGCCCTTCTACAGGCCTGCTAACCTGTGGTCTCTCGACCATGCAGCATGGTTTCAGGATGTTTCAACATTTGGTCTCTCATGTTGCCACCTACAAATGCGCACACAAAAAGCTGAATGACTTGGAAAACTAAGAACTCCTAGCTTATATATATGCTGTCAAGCCCTCTGGGGATTCACTCTGAAGCCTGAAGACTCTGGAGATTCACAGATAGACCTACAAGACACAGCATGCGTTCATGAACCAAGGATAATTGGGGATTTGCTTGACACCCTTGTGCCAGTTCAGGAACCTCACTGAAACATATTGTGTTCCATCAAGTCAAGGAGTGTGGTAATTTGAGCTAGCTGTTGAGTTCACACATCCACAGCATCTCACATCGCATCAGAGTGTGAGACCCACGCAGACACGCGTCCGAACGTTTCTGCCTGCCATGACAAAGCGTGCCTGTGTGGAAGTGGCGCACGATGCCATCATTCCGACTCTGAGCTAGTGAAAGATGGTTGATGTTGCCCCAAACAAAACTTCATAACGACCTACTGCACCGCTCCACAGTGGTTGACCTTCACTTTGTTGGAGGACTTGAGGACTTCTTTTCCCGAGGAAGAAACAACGGGCTTCAGACACCCAGGAACATCAAAGAGACAGGTGCTGACCTCATCTCAAGAACTAGGGGCTACAGTATCTAGTCAGTGTATGATCAGCCAGTCGCGCGGCAGGATTTGGTACAGTGCAGAACCACTTGTGATGCACATCCTCCACGTGCGGACAGAACAGATCACCAATGCTTCGAACTGGGTACGGGCACAACAAACCCTCAACGAATGACCTGGCAGTGAGGGTACTCGTACTGGACTTTGGCTGTTTATGTTGAATCTGCGAAGTCCTTTTTTTGTTTCTCTCTCTCTCTCTCTCTCGCTCTTTTTGTTCTCCTATGACCACTTATCTTTCGCAAAGTCTCGAGCCAACACGATGGGGTCTACCATCATCCAGTCATTGGATTGGGAGATTCAAGGATGTTTCGTTAGATTTTTCAAGGATGCTTCGTTCCATACCCAGACTCTCCATGGAACAACATGCCCCACTTGCACATGCCTACCTTGGGCCCTCCAAAGCGGGGCTCGGGTACTGTATAGATTGACCCCCTTTTCCAGGGTCCCCAGACCGGTTGTGACATGGCTCGTCAGTGGATCGTACCAAGTGGACCACCGTTGACCCGCGTGGACCCGCGTGGACCCGCGCGGTCGGCACCGAGGAATGACTTTGGCGGTTCCTCGGCTGCACCGGCTTCGCCCATGGGCAGCGTGGGGATTGAGTGGGAAATCCTTGGGATTCCAGGCCTGCGTGTGTCACAGATCTTTGGCTGGATTCGATTTTTTTATGGATGTTTGCATGGGGCAAGCTTGGGCCCTTGGTTCGCCCTTCTTTTCGTGCCTTTGTTTGACATGTTAGAAATGATATCGATTATACAGTTGTGTAGTTGTGTTGTTCACTGTCGCGAAAACCCGACAGGTCCCGCTGACCACACCGACGAGTGTGACCGAGAATTCCTCAAGTAAAAAGGGCTTCCGAACGCACATGGTCCCAGGTTTTCCATGGTTCTCCCCTTTGTTTTCTGGTCGTTTTGGTTGTTCACGGTTGTTCCATAGGACCCGCCCTCCTAAAATAGTATCTTTTCATCTCTTGGATTGCCAACAACAACAAGTCTCTGAGTGACGCTTTTTGAGTCAGGCTTAACCTTGATGCTGAAGAGTGGGAAGTTCTCAGTCCCTTGGCGCGAATGGGGCCCAGTCCGGGTCAACCCCAAGCCGTGAATCGGCGCGCGGGTGGTTGGGCTTGGCCAGCACCAAGCTCATCCAACCCACGCAAGCCGGCTTGACGTGGTTTGAGTGGATGTCACGTGGGTTGTTGGTTGGTAATGACCTTTGTTTGTAAGCCCGTCGTCGTGTTTGTGTCGTTTACCCCGCCCCTTTTTGGGCTGTGGTATGTGGACTACAAGCTAGACTGGGTTGTCTATTGTCTAGCAGGTTGTCTATTGTCTTTACATGTTTTATTTCCCTGACGATCCATGACCACACATAGGTCACAAATAGAAATGATCTCAGGATATGCATACGTTTCTATTGATCGTGTTATTTGAAGACGTTGTCGAATCACAGATTGGGGTACCTGAAATGTATATACAATTCCAGTATCATTGTCGGAGGATAAGACCATGAAATCCCAAGAACCAAGCATACCAGGGCGTGACGAACCGTGACAGACCGTGATTGGTCTATTTTTCCCCTTTAAAAATGAGGTCATTGTCGGACTCCAGCGTGACAACCCGTGACGGGCCGTGATTTGGGATCGTTGGTTTTGTGGTTTTTGGGTTCTGGTATGATCTCGATTTTTGAGGTCGGACCTCACAGGGTGCGGTCGGAGAGCCCCAGAAGACACAACCCCAAATGTTAGCATATAGAGCTAACTTTCGATCCTCAGGGTTTCAATTGAGGATCTGACAAAAGAACCAAAAATGCAGGTGCTTTTGGCTCACTTGACTTGCACAACCCGGACAACCAGCAATCTGAAGCGTGAGCCATCAAACAGTTTGATTAGGTTGAAGACTGAAAAGGGCAAAACACATGTGAGACTAAGAAGTGGGGCCATCATGGCCCATTTATAGACATCCTCCCCTTGCACTTTTTGCGATTCCAAATCAGGATCTGAAATGCAATATAGTAGAATGTCGACGCATGAATAACAAGCGCTCCCAAAGACCTTTTGTCTAGTTGATGGTGACGAGACTTGGCATAGTGCCAAGTTGGCGCAGAATGCCCTTGTGTCTCCGATGGATGCAATGTTGGTGAGAGACAAAACAATCAGCAGAAGGTCAGAAGGTCAGGGATCCAAACGATGTGGAACCACCCCAAGGGTTTGGAACCACCCCAAGGGTTTGTTTGTGGAGGGATCCCAAGGACTATTGACAATTCCTCTTCACACGGGGAGGAATCTGTTCTTCGTTGCTTCTTTATCAAAAGCAAGTTGTCAGAGGTGGGTTGGACCAAATTAATTAGGGGAGTGAATAGGGCTTGCGGGGACCCCTGTGCGAGATTTAATCATGTTACCCTTTGGATTTGCTTTAATCAAGGATTCTATGTGCTTGTGAGGGATCGCATGAATGGTATTGAATGGTCAAGCTGTCAAAGGAATGAGCCAACAATGCCAATGCGCCAACAGAGGGAAACATTGTGAAACTATATAATTGTTTGCAACATGTTGAGTGACTCCAGACGAGGTACGAGGTTAGGAGAGTGTGCGAAAACGGCGAGAACCACTTTTCAGTGATTAAACCACCAAAACAAGTTGTAAGTGTGTGAGAGCGTTGACTCAGCTGTTTGCATGCTTGGTACAGTGACAATGACCATCAAGTTGCTCATGTCTTCGACTGGCGCATATTCACCAGCTCTACAGTCGGCTAAAGCTTTAAATGATGCCTCTGGCTGAAGCACCACATTCGGCACATGATGCCAGTCCGTCATCAATCTTTGGTGAGCTGTCACCATTCGACACGAAGGCAGCGACCTGTGAAAGCCAGTGTGACATGTGTGACCTGCTACAGAAGGTCAAAAAATAGGCAAAAAAAGCACATGCCAAAAATGAATAGCAAAGTAGCAGAAGGTATTTTGAAAGACGGCCGGTGTTGCAGAAAAAGGCCGGGCCAACGTTGGATACAGATTGCAGACAGGTTAAGGACACCCACCCCAAACCATCCAAATGTGTTTGTTATTGTTTGTTCACTCTAGAAGTCCAAAGGCTGGGGGACCACCAATTATAACGGAAATTCCTTTCGAGTGCTCTGAAGGAAGCCATGTCTTGGCGGCTTTCTTTTTCCGTTTGCACCCGAGGATTTGACCGTGGACCTGGGCAGCGAGTCGATTCGTGCCCACCGGGTGCTCTTGGCCTCGGCGAGCGACGTGCTCCGGGCGCAGCTCGATGGGACCTTCGCCGACAAGAAGGCGCGGTGAGCGCCGCGGAGCGTTCGGACGCGACGACAGAACGGGGGCGACCGGTGGCCTTACGAACGGAGCCGAGGGCATCGCTATTATAGGAACCCAAGGGCATCGCGACGAACGGAGCGATCGGCCACGGCCGCCGGCCGGACCGGACAGCGGTTCTGCAGCCGACGTGGGCGGGAGCAGTCGGCGACTCGGCGACGTGTCTCGGGTTGGTCGACCGATTGCATGTGCTTTTGGGGAGTGGGCCATTGAGCATGAACGTTTGGACGTTGGGCTTTTACAATTGATTCAAAAAGAGGGGTAACTATACACACCCTGAAGATCCCTGAAGTATGTGATATGGTACCAGACCGACCCCTTGATGACTCCCGAAAGGACATCATTGGCAGTGAGTAGGAGCACGTGAAGGTGTTGTTTTTGGGAAAGTAGATGAAAGTGGGAGTCTGGAGAGAATGCGATGATAGAGTCTAGTGCTGTGACCTGCAAGTGCTTAAAGTTCCTTGTGATGGGGGTTAGTTAAAAGACACGCTGCTGGGATTGGGTATCTTCAATCGATCAATTCGGTGATGACCTATAGATAATCCAGTCCAACAAATCCTATGTAAAGTTCTCAATGAAGCCCACCCAGTGTGCTGGAACCTTTTTGTTTTTAAGGGTGGGTAGCTGAGTGAAGTGCACACTTCACCGTGTGACAATGACCTGTTGGTGACGCAAGACCCAACAAAATAACCTCATGGGACAGAATCATGGTTCAAAGAAAAGCCAAAAAACCATGAAGTTAGTAAGATCAATCCTCTTTTGGAGCAGTGCCGTTGGGTTGTGGAAACATCCATGAATTTGGCGCGTCATTCGAGAACACTCCATTGATCCCGGAAGAAGGACTTCAGCGGCCTCGGGATCCAATTTCAGGATTCTGGACCGATTCAGAAGTCCCATCTGGAGCATCCCAGAAATTCCTCAGAAATCCCCAGATCCTCACAATGCCCATTTCTTCACCCCAAAGAAAGAGCACAAAGATCTCGGTGATGTCGGGCCTGCCGGGCCGGAGTCTTCGACCAAGAGGACTCGTGGCGTCCTGATGGAGGTTCTGCTGGTGCATGGCGATGGATCATCTCTTGGTTCTCGTGGCACAAAGAGGAATGGATGGCGGCGGCGTGAAGGAAGAAGGAGCTTCTCCGGGTACAGACTCTCCCGGTTACAGACCCCCCTAAAACATCCTAAAACACCAAAACTGTCCAAGACGAATGGGTTATGGAATGGTCCCTATTCCAATCCACACACAAGAGTCAGGTCTTCACTTGCAATGGTTGCAGGGAACGTCATTCCATTGGGTTTGTCCATTTCGAGTCTTAGAGTCTCAGTCCGACGCTACGAACGGGTCGACCCTGGCATCGCTACATAGGAACAAGAAGCCACGTTCGGGGCTCCTGGCCCTACTAGGAACAAGGCCGCTACGAATGGGGCTTTTGCATTGTTTGCTCGCCACATCTCTTTGCACGTGCAGTAGCAGAAGCAGTTGCGCCTGCCAGGGGCTAGGCCCTCGGCCCTCGGGCTGAAAGCCGGACGGCTGAAGCGCCATTCGCTTGCGCACGCCATCGGCCTCCTGCACCAGGTTTTGGAATACATGTGTAGCTGGGCGAAGGGAAGCCACGACGGGGTTTCGTTGTTACATCCTCGTGCCGAGCAGCCGGTCTGAGGATCTACGGAAACGTGGAGCCGCTGCCCTGGGCATCTCGTTAGAACGTGCAGTTGTTCGTGGGGTGGACGTGGTTTTCTGCGGTTAGGTCGGTGTTCCACGGTGTTCCGTGTTTAGCTGGTGTATCTTTGCCGGTTTCGATGAGAAACGCTCATTGTGGTTCAGATCATGTTCAAAGGAAGTTTAGTGTGCAAAACTTCCATGTTACGGACATTCAACAGCTGTTCAACCACCACTCATCATACACCACTCATCAAACACCACTCATCATACACCACTCATCATAGACCACTCATCATACACCACTCATCATACACCACTGATCATACACCACTCATCATACACCACT
>CAXAMN010007779.1:2581970-2632521 GCA_963970005.1 Durusdinium trenchii | reverse complement strand
CTGACAAGCTTGCTGCAACGCGTGGAAAAGAGCCTGTGACTGAGTTTATATATACATCTAATTGCATGATATACGATGTTCATTAGTATAGATATCATGGACCTTCATGGACCTTCAATAGTCGTCCATCTCTCAATGACAAGTTCCGTTCCTCATGTGCCGAGGCCTCGAGATGCCCCGCGGCCGGGGCTCTTTGCCAAGTTTTTGGTGCCTTGGTCGAGGCGAACCGATGGAGGCCGATGATTTGGTGGAGAATGGAGACATATATGGAGACATATGGAGAAAACCCAGGGTGATGGAGATGTAGGTATAAGCCATTCAATGGATTTCAATGGTATATGTTTTTGTTTTTTTGATCAATGGTCTATAACGGTCTACATTTGGGAAGCAGAGGTTTAGGTCCAGTTTCATGCAATATACTATATACCGATTCAATAATTGGAATTGGAGGCTGTGGACAGTCGTATGGCAGCTAGTCTTCAAAAGATCCGTCCTGGGCGCGAGGGGGGGCCCAGTTTCAGAAACGGGTTACCACCGTCTTACCACTCAAGGACTCTTGGGTTGGAATTTCAATTGGAATTCCCAGAATCTTGGAAGGCCCACACCCACACGTACTGAGTCGTACTGTGATCGCCCAAAAGCGGTAAAAAGTCGTCCCAGAGAAACGCTTAAAAACATGGTAACACGGTAAAGCCACTTATATAGGTGGTACCGTGTTTGATGGCACATGACCGGGACAAGGCTTGAACAAAAGCTCACGGATGCGTGACCAACTGAGAATCCAGAGTCGTTGGTTTGCATTTAAAAAAAAAAAAACACAAAACAAATATCTATGCAGTCCAAAACGTAGGTGGACATCCCTGCCAGTCCCTTTTCGGTCCTCTAAAGGTGCAGACCAGGGGCCACATCCCGTCCATCCCGTCGTGGCCACAAACCCCGAGGAGAAGGGCATCACAGTGAGGATCTCGCTGTCGACGCAGCTGTCCTGTATGGCCTCAGCGCCTTTGCATGTGTTGCTGCAACAGAACAAGAAGGTCTCTTGGATCGGTGTGGTCGAACCGGTCTGGTCACCCCGATTTCGAACGGTCACCCCGAAAGAACGGTCCGGTCGAACTGGGTCGGCTGGCTAGCCTGGCACATCGATCTCTTCACATCCGGGTCACGGTCTTCTGGAAGGTTCGATCATGCAAGGTGCGAGAGATGCATGCAGGGAAGATGGCTCTCATGAATATCGAAGAAACATGAGCCGGGATCTTGAAGGGTGACCTCTTTGAAGTTTCCTTTTATGAGCTGTGACTGGCTGTTGACCTGGGACCTTTTCTCAGTCATCCTGGGGTCCAAAACGGATGGTGTTTCAGGTTCTGGATGGGAAGCTCCTGAAGCTGCATCGTGCTGTGCCCAGGTCTATGGCACTCGCTGTCAGAGCGAGGAGAACTTGCCCTGGATCGAGATCTGCTCCCCGGATGTCCTCGTGGATGTGCACGCCATCGGCCTGCAGCATGGCTGGCCAGACAACGGCCACAGGTGCGCGCACACAGCCGACTGCGGGGAGCCACGGGGGTCATGAACATGATGATGCGCATACTAGGGTTCATCTGGGTCTTCAGTTCTTCGACGGTGCGGAGTGCGTACTGTATTCCACGCCGTGGTCAGACACCGCGGCTGTTGATTGACATCGCGAGGTGTCAGATCTTCGTTTGGGGCCGTTCCCATCACTTGCGCCATTCAGAGCTTCAACGGGATGCCATTGCGAGGAAACAGGTCACATTCAATTCCTTGTACGTGTGTTTGTTGGGGGTCTATTTTTTCAGAACGACACTGCGAGCAGTCCAAATTGGTGACAGGGAGTTGAAGAATCAATGAGTTTGGGCTCCAACATCCAGTCCAACATCCATTTCATTCCATTCAGTCCTAGTGTAAACACATGTAAACACCAAACATCACCAAACTAAATGATACTAAAGGTCCTTGTTCGAAAACGAAGACGATCTTTCAACCGCCACCGCTTTCATCTTTCAACCTGCCATCAAATCGCAATCCACCAGGTGCCGGTCTTTTGTGGTGGAAGCTCGGAGGTCGTCGGGCAGCTCGGCTGAACGGGGGAATCACCACGTTGACCCGGGCAGATCGGCGCAGATTTTGCCGCGCAGACGCGGTTTCCGCGGTTTCGGCGGTTTCCGCGACGACAGAGACGGTCGTCGCGCCCCCGCTTGGCTTGAACGAAAAGCTTGAGAGGGTTTTAGAGGTCCTCTTCCAGAGGTTTTTGGATTCAGTGCCTGAGCGTGAGAATGTGAGCCCAGTGACAGGCTGTTGGGAAGTAGGGTAAGTACAGGTCGTCAATTCACCCCAGAATCATGGACCCTCAAGAATTGGTGAATCTTTTGACATCTTCTTCATCAATTCTTCATATATTTTGTTAGGGTTCAGGATTCTGCATTAGGATCCCCAAATTAGGGGCGTGGAAACCACTGATGGACCACTGAAGACCCCGATCAACCCGGAAGCGCGGAGACCCGTCTCCAGCGCAGGCGTCAACGAGGAGGAGATCCAATGGACCCGGCTGCTGAAGATGCTTTTTTGAGACGAAGGGTGCGGTGCCTGCGGCACGGGAGAGTCGAATGGACAGGAGCGTCGTTCAGGACGTGCGAGAGGACTCCGTCGTTGGTTGGGACAGGAATCCTAGTAGGTCAGGTGTGTAGCTCCAATAGGGAGCGCCTTTTGCAGGCAACGACCTCCTGAAAGACGGAACATCTTCCTTCAGAGCCATTGGTTGGGGGTCTCCCTATTGAAATAAGCACTCAACATCTCATACGAACCAGATCTATTTTTGGGAACTTCCTGAAGCTGCAAGCCACCAGCGAGCATCGCTGCAAGCCACAAACGGCTGTTTGATCCGTGAAAGCCAACGATTGGGCGACCTGGTCGTTGTTGTCAGATCCATCCAGTTGGGACATGACAACTTGTGAGGACATGAGATATCCGATGGTCATTCAATTTCTGTTGTTTTTGTGGGCCTGGTTGCAAATCCGATGTGTTTCTTGATCACTGCATCATTATGACCCAGTGAACACACCCATTGCGACCGCCGGAGGTGCTGTGAGGGGTTTGATGCCAATGGAGGAACGGGAGGCATGGAAAGAGGTACAAGAACATCAAGAACAGCAAAAGGAACGAGGAGCATGAAGAACACATGAACAAAGTGAAAAGATCATGAACAACATGGAAAGCAAAAGGACAGTGTGACATGATGGAAACTTAAACAAATCACAGCACACAAAGCCAACAAAGCCAGGCCAATCGTTGGTTTCGCCTGCCAGGTTGTTCCTTCTTTTTGTCCAGGTTGTTCTTTCTTTTTCCCCTGGAAACGGCGTTCAAGGATCAAATGAGGCTTGTCCAAAGGGAAGATGAAAAGGAAGGACGACACTGAAGAGGCATGCTTTCAGGCATTCTACAGCTAAGCTAATCAGATATCACTATACAGGCACATGCTGGTACTTTGGCTGGTGGGTTTAATATGAACTGAGGAGTCATTGCTCATTTCGTTATTAGGCCGCAAGTATGGAGGTAGTCGCTGTCTCTGGTACTGTCGCCAAGCGAAGCATGAGGACTCTGCTCATTCTGTCGTGTTTCACGTGACAATTGAGGGACCTGAAGCGGTTTGGCCAAATGCAACGGCAGGGCAGCAAAGCCCGGAAAGGAAGGGAAAACGATCTGGCAAAGAAAGAAAACTGATACTGGTAGAAAGTCAGGAATATATTTGTTTTGCCTAATCAGGGACGATTCCTGATATTAAACAATATTGGTATTTATTACATATTGTTAATATACAATATTTGAATAGTTTTATATATATATATATACTACTTCTGCATTGTGTTTGCATTGTTCAGCTATTATTGTAATTACTGGGGAAGCGAGCTCATGAGACTCATGACAAGTACTGTACCCTGTGCATCTATACATGAAGCGTTCCTCGAATTTCCTAGATATGTTTGGACATCAGACATGCGGTGAGTTATGGTTGGCTTTCTTGTGAGAAAGACAAAGACAAATGAACAGGAAATATCCAGGATCGAAAAGGATAGCCCATATGGCGCAGGTATCCTGAGGTAAAAAGAATCCCATATCATTTCTGGGTTCCTGGGTCCTTCAATTCTCCATCCCATGTCATCCGTTCCTTCATCCGTTCCAACATGCAAAACATGTTGACGAGTCGCTGCTGTTCCAACACCACTAAGTCGATTTGCTGTCAAAAGCCACATGCGTGGACACCCAGTTGTTTGAGGCTAGACATTGACTCACCTCACAACTTGTTTGCTCCTATCTTGGCCTCCCACTTCAACACCGAGGATGGATGACCGGCGGCTGCTGGATGAAGGGGAAGTGATTCAGATTCCGCAGCTCAGTCTGCAACGTGTTGACATAGAGATAAGGAGATCCTTCGGCATGTTCAGCCAATGTTCAGCCATTCGGTTGTTGTGGATGTTCGTCTTCCTATTTCAATACGAAACAGGCCAGCGGCCGCTCCCATGTCAGCCCTGACTGCTTAGACGCGATTTGGGTTTCGATCATTTTGATCCCCTGGTGATCAAGACAAACATCCACGAGGTTGAAACCTCCCTGAAATAATCACGGAAGTGGATGGCATGGCTCCCCTTGGATGACCATGAAATCCTCTACAAACAGGTGGTGCTATCAACTTCCATGTGAGTTTTCCTCGGAGGCTTCACCTGTTTGGCTTCGACTTGTTGCGACGACCAAAGCTTTCACCCTGAGGAAAGGCTCCTCTGACCAGAGGGAAGCCTTCAACTGCGTTCGGATCCGCATGACAGGCAGGAGCAGAGTGGATGGAGAGTGTCACTGACAAGACGGACAAAGGTTTGTTGCTTTTGTGTTTGTTAGGGTTTTTTAGATCTTAACTTGGTTGTTTAGCATAATGTATATAAGTAATAAGTATATATGATTATATGTGTTTATTATTGTTTGTTTTTGTTATCATGTTGCTGATTGGTGTGTTTATTTGTATTATTTATTCATTATTGTTGTTGCTCCCTCACCTATCGTGCCGACTTTCAGCCTGTAGGTTAATATCAAACTAGTTATGTATGTACTCTGTTTTGAAAATTATTGATATTCCTGGCAATCAACAGTAAGATTGTGTTGGAAACCACATGCCACATGCTCTCTACTTAACATACTTCCAAAGGAACTAGATGCAGAATAGGAACAGTTGCCTGTAAGCAAGAGGTATATAATCTTATAAGGATCCTGCCAAGTAGGCATGTCTTGTTATTGCTTCCAATTTGCTGGTACGCCTTGGGCTTGTTTAATTGACATTCACCACCAGTGCTGGCACAGTCGAAGGAACTCGGTGGTCTCATCACTTGAAGCGAATTCGGGGGCCTGGAGACATGCGTTTTGGAGCGTCCTCCTTACCTCATGACTCATCCCAAAGACCCTTTTTACATTTTCTCCAGTCATATAGAAAGAGAAACAGTCACATATATATATATATATGACACTTGGTGTCTCTTCTTACTATATTATCTCTTCCAGCTTATTTATTTTTATATAGTACTGTAGACTAGTGTTTCGGTCCGACGGTGTGGAGGGAAAACGAACCGTGTCATCGCGGTCCACCGGGACCGTGTCATCTCACTGGGAGGTCCTACGACCTCGTACACCTGGCATCTGATGGTCTCGTGGTTTGAGGTCTTTGGCAAAGTGAAGACCTATTCAGGAATGAATGACGCTTGGGTCGATGCACGCTTTTCGATGGGTCTTGGGTTTTTGCAAATTATGAAAGTGCTTAGTTTTGGGTTCGAGTTTGGTTTCAGATCGAGGTTTCAAGGCGCATGATGTGAGTTGCGTGTTGCTTGTTGCCTCAAGCTGTCACACCTAGCACGACCCTCAGAGTCCATGTTCTTCCTCACACTCTCGGATGGTGGTTTTTACTTGTTTGACGGACATGGTGGAGGTCGGACCAAGGAGCCAACTTAGACTTTATTATGCTAGCTGCTAGCTGGCCATCTCTTTGACTCTGTGGCGTTCCGCAATGGGAAAAATGGGTCTCCGGAAGAACGATCTGGCTGTGTTGGGGTGCTAGCGAGAGACATTTGGCTGTGTATATTTGTACGGAACAAAGGCGGGGGCCAATATCAATGTGTGTTTCTCCTTTTTCAAACCCATGTCCCCCATGTTTCCAAGATGTTCCAAGTGTAGTCCAGAAGCATCAGACCAGCGGCAACTTGTTTTCAACCCTACATAAGAATAAGTAACCCTACTATCGTTGTGAGATGCACATGACGTCTCGCTCGAATCTTAGGATGGTATTCATCTCTGAGATTGTCCGCATAGATCTCGGAGCCTTTCTGACTTTCTGCGCCTCGGAAGCTTCCGCGCCAGCTAGGGACGCAGGCGTGGACTGTTTGAGCCCCAATCCTAAGCCATGAGGGTTGCATGGTCGTGGCGCGTCGGGAAATGAGACTCATCCAGCAAGCAAGTTTCCACAGAAGGTGAGAGCAGTGCCAAGATTTCTGATGGCCGCATGACTATGATGCTTGAGCATCCACTGGTGAGGCTGAACATATCCTGTGTCTATGTAATCTGGGATGAATCAAGTTGAATCAAGAAAATATTAGAAGATCGATGAAGATAGTCGGGTATGGCCTAGAGTTAATTTCTGGTCATCACCGTTACGGTTGCCCCGGTTTGTAGCTTCGAAGCAAGGGAAGCACTAGACAAGCCATTAGCAGACTTTTGCCGACGCATCCATGTCAGAATTGGCGAACAGAGCTGGACCTTCTGCATGCAATTCAAGCATCCCAAGGATGATTTGCGATATAGAACCCAGTTGCGATCCGGTTAGCTCCAGGCAGCTATAGATCCGAAACCTAGCAACATCTAGCAACTGAAGACGTAGAAGTCCTGAAATGCAGTTTGTTAAATATGGTTGCCAATGGAGTGGTAACGATGATCCACTGCGAAGACGGAGGGGTGGCGCGTTAAACTGACGCTGACCCGAAGAGACGCAAGCCCGGCGGGCGGGCGCACACGCGCCAGCATCGGGCGACGGTAAAGGTTTTGAGAGTGTGTGTGTGTGTGAAGACAAGAAAAGACCTAGACCTAGAAGAAGTGAGTATTTACTGCTAGTCCTGAATTTGCTTAGGGTGACGTCCATTTTTCCAATATTGGGCGAATCCCCTTCCGCGCAATAATTAATTATGTTTAATGGTGTTATGTTTCCTGGTTCCTCGAGCAAGTCCAAGTAGCCAAATAAGGTGCATTACTGGGAGGCAAATGTTTGACTTGCGAGCTCGAGGTTGATTTCCTGCAATTTCTATGAACCATGGGAAAGAGTTGTGTGACCTCTACCATTCCGCGACAGGTGGCTTTGATTGCTGAAAACTGCCCAGCTCCTTCTATCGAGTCCGACATGTCGACTTTGCTAAGCAATTTTGTTAGAATCACACAGTCTTGGAACACTCGTCAAAGACTTCTTGCGTCAGACCGCTTGAACATCCGTGTTCAATCGCAGTCCTCCGTGGTTCCCCATTGTTGGAGGAAGATGAGTAAGACATACCTTAGACAAATCTAGAGAACATGTTGCACGATTGTGCACCACCAAATGTCTGACATTTGTTGGAATAAATACATTTTGCACCACCATGAGACAAATCACCAAATCACTCTGAGATGTACCATGACGCACCTGTACGTAGACGGCGGTTGGAACATGGACCAACCAGGTGGCCAGGTGAAGAGGTGGCCCGCTCAAAGGCCCCGGGTAGTATGGCCCGGCTTGTGCCAGATTCCTCCTGTTCCTGGAAACACTGGAAATCATGGTTACGTGGAGGCCTTGTGACAATGTTCCTCTACAAAGCAGTGGTGCCATCCCATATTTCAACGAGTGCAAAAGAAGCGAGTGCTGCTACTGCTATAGTGATGGTTATTTTCCCAAACTGGGCGAATTCCCTTCTGGGAATCGGCACTTTTCCCCGGAATCCTGGACGGCGCATCCAAGTCCGCCGTCTTTGGAAGCTGCGTTCCTTTTCAGGGCCATGACCACTATGGCCGCTACGACTTGCAGGTGCGCGGGCCGAGCCGACCATCGATCTGTCCAAAAAAGTCGGCTGAGGGAGAGTGCAACTCATTATTTTCCTTTGACTGTCAAACAATACTACCCCACAGATTAACATGGACCCCGAAACCAACTTGGCTGCAAAGGTATATACATGGTCTTGCACGGGTCAATTCTCAGGTTCCTTGTTAGTTTGCGGGGGGGTGCACTCTTGACTATCCCTCATTTGTTGGTTTCATCCGACGCTTGGTTGAAGTGGGCCTCATTTGCCCCACGAACTGATCCATGAATGATTGATCACCGAATGAATGGGGTATGAAAACATATGAAACCAATGGATGCAACCGTTGAAGCGCTATCAGTTTCATCCTCCAATTTTTGGGAGCTGTTCCAAGGATGGTGCTTGGATTCATCAGGATATGCCAGTGCATTGTATTAGGGAGACCTCCCAAAGACCCCCCAGAAGAAGGAAACTAGTCCAAATCCCGTTGGTTGGGTGTCTCCCTATTAAGATACGTGTCTAAGATTGTCGTGGCTTTGCGATGCTTTTCTTCTCCTTCGCCCTCGTTCGCAGTGTTGGGGCCCTCCGCCCATCTCGTCCGCGCCTCGTCAGACCTTCTATTTGCTCGCAAAGACTTTGTCGCTGGAGCAACTGCGTGGTGAGGCACCCATTGTGCCAAGTCCAATCCAGGCGAGGGCGGACTTCACGAGTTTGCAGGCGATTGCAGGTCTTTTTGGGGGGATCAGACAAGCATCATGATAATATGAAGAGACAGGGCTGTGGGTCAACACTTGGGGACCCTGGTTGACCACTTAAACGTGAGTTCTTTTTTTGATGCACAGCCATATATAAGCATGAAAACTTGAGGACCAAACACTTGCGACGCGTCCGTATGTTGTCCCAGTGTGATGGACAGTGACCTTGAGTGCTGCCATCCCCTGAGTTCATGCATCGTCCATCTCTGACCATCCCATTTTTCCGTTGCTCGCTGCTCGCACCCATGTCCGCGGCGCGCCAGTCGGTGATCCCCGCCGTGTCGGACAGCGCTCGCGCGCGTTCCGCGGTGGTGCTCGTCTCGGAAGCCGAGCTCATCGAGGAGGCGGGGGACGCGACGCGACGAACATGGGGAATCCTGTCTTGCTGGTTTTGTCGGGTGACCAAACACCAGCCTCGAATCTGCGCGAAAACATATTTGATTCCTTTCCTAATCTTTCCTACTTACATAGAACACTTAGGACACCACAAAATCTGGTTTTGTTCTCTGAAAGTCCCTTGGTTCACTGGGCTACCCGCGACCTGGTGCCCCTGCTTTCCGTGCGCAGGCAGCTCCCAGCACACCGTCTTCGGGCACAGACCGTCGCACACCGAGAGCAGAGCCGTCACGCAGAGCAGAGCTGGTGCAGCGACTCTTTGGGCTCTTGGATGGAGACAAGGACCTGTTGATTGGGCTTTTTCAAGAAGGTCTTCAAAGGCATGCACACAAACCGCATCAACAATGTTCTTTCCGCATAGACAATGTTCTTTCCGCAGCAACAATCTTGCTTTATACACACTTGAAGTCTCTTAGATTAAAGGAAGAACTTTCCGAACACTAAAAAAGAACTCTAAACAAGTGTTTAAAAAGGTTTACAATGGTCTAAAGAACTTGTCAACATGTATGTCCGAACACTGGCCGAACGCTAGTATAAAGCTACAAGTGTTCTTTGTATTTATAAAAGACAACCGTTTGTCACCCGAACACGGAACCAAACACTAACATTTTTTTGTAAACGTCTTTAATTGTTTGAGCATTGTAACTTTGAGAAGAAGTTGTAAAAGAAACTTGCAACTTTTAAAGCATAAGTTGTTGAAAGAAGTTGAAAGTTACCACAAGAAGTTGAAATCTGCCAAGCAAGTTATGAAATAAATTTGCTATGGCTGTGTTACGTATAGGCTTATTCCAGGTACAACCATCGCAGACCTTTTGAAAACACTCAACCTGTTGAGGATCGTTGTTTGGATCGTCGTTGGGGTGTTTTTATTCATGCATTCAAGGTATAGGCAGGGTCGTTGTTTGGATCGTCCTTGAGGTGTATTCCCTTTTGTCTTTCAGCGGCGGGTGTTCATGGCTCCGTAGTACGTAGCTGATGGATGTCCTGTAGATGTTCCCTGAAACCAATAGATAAGATCCAGCAAGTGGAAATATATACCTTGATTTCGGGTCTTCCAATCATGCAGAATGTTTGCCTTTGAATCAATACAACCATGCCCAATGGCAGACATTCTGCATCGTTGGAAGATCCAAGTATCTCTATGTATCTCTCATACTTCTCCCAAACCAACCATAAGGGCTACCCAGCTTTGTGCGAGTGAGAGCCGCTGTGCGCTTCTTCGTAGTTGATGACGTGCCGCTTCATAGTTCATGGGAGTCGTCCATTGAAGACCGAGGGAGAGGGAGAGTGATAGTCGTCTCAAAGAATATACAATGCAGAACCTGCAGAACTCAGGAGACACGTTTATGGACATTTAAGTGACCATGACATAATTAGGTATAAAAAATCATATGAAGTCATATATATATATATATTTGTGAGTGTTGTTGCGTTTATCCTTCATCCACCAGCAGATCACGGAACCCCAGATTAATTTGAGGAAGGCCTCGAGGGTCTTCAGGTGCAGTCGCATGTTTTAGTTGTACCAGTAAGACAGGTCGAGAGACCGAGAGACCTGCACTCTGTAATAGTACGGATGAGCCAAGGATGGGCTGTGAAAGACCTCTCACGTGGCTTGTCGCGGTGTTCTTTTTGCGCAACAAAAGAAGCCATTAGGGGCTCCTGGCCTTACTACTAGGAGCAAGGACGCTACTAGGGGCTCCTGGCCTTACTACAAGTAACAAGAAACTATTAGGGAAGAAAGACCCACGCCGGATCCACACCGTTCGCCGACTGCGGCCGGGCGTTCGTCTCTTTGTTATTTCTATCATACGTTTCTTTAATTAATTTCTACCCTTTATATACTGCGGCCCTTCAGGACGGTCGCTGTGGTGCCAAGGACCTGACAGCAGCTTGGGACTTCATGAGACGCGAAGTAAGTTTGTCAATGTGTTTTTGTGACTTTCATCAGTGAACTCAATCGTGAGGGTCATAGGTCATCAAGAATGATCATGTCGGTATGGCATGGTGAAAGGGCTTCTCGGAGGATTCGACCTTTGGAGCTCAACGGGTGACTTCGGCCGACCTCTGGCGACTTCTCCGACCTGGTCTCTCGGTGTCGTCGGTCTCGGGTGTCGTGTCTCTCGGTGTCAAAGCCGTTCGTGGTCGTCTGTTCAGTTTGGTTCGTGCTTGGATGTTCAGTTTGAGGGTGCCCTTTTTGGGGATCCCATTTGGGATGTCCCTATAGACTTTTTGGGGATCTGGTCGTCGTACCTTCGAAAGGTGATTGGAGACCATGGACTCCGAGACAATGGATGTGTGTGTTGCTTGGTCTCGGATCAAACTACCGAAACCAGTCGACGTCTTCACAAAAATCTGTAAGGCGTTGTAAGGGATGTCCTTTGTGGAGACAACGTCGACTAGTCCTTGGGTTCCCAGACTTTTCAGGTCCTCCTGAGCAATACCCAGCCTGCTGCGGGCCAAGGTCTTTGCTTCTCGCCAGAGCGAGGCCAGAGATGCGATCAATGCTGTTTAGTGGCATTGTGTGGCCTGGAAGTGGGGTTCGAGGTCCAAAGTGTCCACCACGGAGATCAGTTGTGGAAGTCATGTCCTTTTACATTGTCCAGATACGCCCATTTTGGTCTTTGGGACATTGACCTTTGCCGACTTCTTAGAGTCTTAGAGGAAATTGCTCGGAGATGTGTTTCGCAGCACTCCCTTCACGGTCCAAAGTGTTTTTCAGGTGGCCAGAGGAACTGTGGGTGCTGATAGGGACCTGAACATACATGAACCGTGAACCCTTTGTAGATGCACGGCTATTTGTTTCTTGCTTTTGCGGTTATATTTTGAGATAGTTTTTTTGATGCAAGTCAATCGGGTACGTGATAGCTACCCTACAAGGCCGCTGAATTGTGGGTCAAAGCGCCTGAAATTGACGTCAAAGAAGTGCACAACAGTTCCGCACTCTGACTTGTTTCGCATAAATGCTTTACAGTGGTTCTCAAGAGAAAGACTTTATGTATTTAAACACAAACTTGTTGGAGCAATTTATTTGTATTTTGGGTTAGTTTTTCCATCTTTGATTCTTGAAGCGCTTCTAAAAGGGTTCCGTCTGCACTTGGGGAGGAATAATTTGCATTCCAACAGGGGCTACATGTTGTCGGTGTCGCTTGGCTTGCACAATGCTGCGATATGTACTTCCTTGAACTCCTGTGAACCACCCACTATGTATAAATATATTAAATATACATTCCATAAGTATACTGACATAGAACAGATCCATGACCCCCTACCCTTGCAGCTCCAATTCTCGGCCACTGGCAGGTTTGGACATTGCACTTCAGGAAGCTTTGCAAACATTGGAAGGTGGACCCTCGCCAAGGCTTGGGAGTCACCCTTTTGAAACATGCCTGGCGCGCGCGCGTCTTCAGGCTCTTGGGGCGTTTCAGCATGACTCCGTTTTTTTTTAGTATGTATATATATATAAGTAGAAGTATAGAACATATTTATATAATATATATATATAGAGTATATGTATATGTATGTGTAACATGTGTGTATATATATGTATTATACAGATACATATATCATAATAAGTCAGTTCTATTATATATATATATAATGTATATAGCGATGCTTGGCCCCGACCTGGCTGGGGCCTCTTTGGCCTCGCAGCTGAACAGGTATGGACGTCGCCACCTTCACACAGATTCTCGAGGACAGGCATCATCCACCGGGATCGTTTGGGGAGTTGTTCTTCGAACGGACGTGGGTTTCAAGATTTTTCAAGGTGAAAGAACGCAGATCAATTGTGCTGTGAGAGACAACTCCCTGGAATTTGTGATACTGTCAGTGTTTCGTTACATGGTATGTTCTTGTCACCATTGAGCTCCATTTTGCGGTTTGGGGAAGCAGTTGATCGACAAATTCTTTCATCAAAGCCGCAACATGTTTGGTGAACTTAATGCAGACAATACTTACAACAGATCTGAATCACTGTTGGAGGAGTGAGAATATCCTCCTTTCACTAGCACACTAGCACTGTGAAAGGAAGGCTTTCACTTTTCCCTCACCATGACCGCAGCACTTCGCACCCACCGGTGCTCAGGACCAGACGGGGCCCTTCGGACTTTACTGCTCGGATCAAGAGATCGAAGACCTCATCGCTCAATCACGCCCGATGCCAAGCCACCTCCGCTTTCTTTGTATGGTGTTCATGCCAAAGCGTTTTTACTGGCATCTAATGTGATTCAAGCTGTGCCCCCCTGTTCGTGTGCTGGAACTGCCCGAATGCTAGACCCTGCTTGAAATCGCTTTCAGTGCGGCCACTGGCCTCCTATTGGACAGATGTGATGGCAACCTGAGTTCCTGGTTGATATATTGAATGGGCTCAACAAAAACAGAAACCACCAGCACATCCCAGAACTTTTCCTGGTAGAGCGTCTACGCGGTCCGGAGGGCTTTGTTCAGAAACCCTTAGGGTCCAGACGCACAGGTCGCTGGTTCACCGAGGTTCAGAACGACGGCCCAGCACACAGGCGGTCTAGGGGTCGGGTCGTGAGATCTCCGCGCGGTCGCGAGGTGGTTCGTGAGAGCTCCACAGAGCTCCACTGGGCCGTTTGAACATGTGTTTGGATATGTGTGAATCATGTCGGATATAGGAACCGTACATGTGCAAGGCAGCCAGGCATTGGAACAGATATTTTCTATATTGGAACAGTATGTGTAAGGCATTGGAACAGTACTTGTCGGATACAGGAACAGTACATGTGTATTCGCTGGATTGTTTATCCTGCAAGGCATTTGTGTGTGCACGTGTGAGGTACATGCACCATGCGTTGGCTTGATAGCTGCTAGCTTCACACCTGCATGCAAGAACAAGCTGATCGATCGAATTGCGACTCTCCTCCAGTGACTATGACCTTTGATAACTTGTAACTTATAACTTATAACCCTTATTATTTTAGAAGTGAGTTGGACGATTGTGCAGGGAACAGGCCAACAAATCCAGCATGCTGGCGTTCTGAGGTGAATTATTGAACAGATGAGTCCTTATGGTTGCAATCCTGATCCCGGAGTAGTTTAGTCATGAAAGAGATCATCATGTGGACCTATTTACTAACCAACAGGCTCGGTCAATGCATACATCACCATCCAGGGTTTCTTAAACTATCTATATAAATTACATAGCTATAGACTAGAGATCAACAGCAACAGCAACAACCGAAACGACGACAACGACAAAAAGACACATCCTTGACCCACATGGTGATCAGTGATCCCGACTCTGATGTGAAGATTCTCTTTGGGAGCGGAATCACTTGTGTTCCAGAGGTTAGAGATGAAGATCCACTCTGGAGGGCAGGAATTGAACATTTCTTGATGAAGAGCACCGACTGCGACGCAGTCGGAAAGTCCATCTTCCGTGAGCGTGACTTCAGTGGATGAAGATCTACTGAGTCTACTGAACTCCTCTGCCTTGTCGCGTGGCCGGGTACGGCGCCAACTAACATGCACTACGAAGAAACCTTCGGGTGTCACTGGCTTTGAGAGCACACCAGAGTGACCCGAATTGTGTGAAGGAGTAGATGGTGGAGTTGCAGCAGGCATCAGCAGGCCTACAAGATCCATAAGTGTTTGTCTCAGGATGATTAGCTAATGGTTGGTTCGTTTGAAGGGTACACCCTAAACGTTTCTATATAGACGTTCCTACACCAGCCAGTCTCAGAACCGATTTCGAAGACGGTGGAAATCCCTCGCAGAGCACCGACCGGAGCACCGGTCACCGGTTTGTCTCGGTGCGACATGGTGCGCCTCACCCGGTCGCTTCGCCATGCCATGAGCCGACAAACGTTGCTATTGGCCATCGGATTCGAATCCTCTGATCCCTCCAACCGCATCTGATCCCTTTGTTCCTTCGTTGGTCGACCTGTCACCATCTCCATCCATCTCCCACCGGTCACCTGTGACCTCTGCTCTCGCAGGATCGCTCCCGTTTGGTGGAGGCACTCTTCTACTACTTGGATTCCGACAAGGAGGGGTTGCGCATGCCGCGATGAGTCGACTGTGATGAGGATCTTCGTTTTCGCCAAGTCGTCGAGGATCCATGTTGCCCAATGCCAAACTTTAAAAAAGAAACACATCAAATTGGATAAGCTTTTCTATAGATCGAGTCTGTGTTTCTTGGACATCGGTTTGGACATCTATAGCTTCACCGCCTCCAACAAAAACCAACTAAAATGGTTTATCTCTTCCGGAAAGACCACGAGGACGAACGAGGACCGGCACCTTTTGTCGAAGACCTGCCGAGGACGGGCTTTTGCAGCTGAGCGACGTGCAACGCTTGGCCGAAGACCTGCCGAATGTGGACCCTGAGGACATCACCCCGCGGGTCACCGGTGGGGTGGACGGGGTACCTGCTGAGAGGCTTTGTATATTTCCAGGACCTCAGGTGATCCGGTATATGAAGGGTGTATAATATAACTTGTAGGCAATTACATGATATGGGATGGCCTTTAGATGGCTTTAGGGCTGTTCAACCATGTGCAAGCTCTCTTGCTACACAAAGAGACTGCGAAAAGCCAGAATCGCAACAGTGACGGAGCCTCAACAGAGCCATGGTGCCTTTCAATGCTGTTCTTTGGACTCTCGGAACATCTGGGAAACATGGAATTCGTACATGAGCAGTTGAGGAGAAAAGTGCTTGATCCAAATCCGAGTTGCAACAACCTGGGAATCGGGTGGGCATGTCCCTAAGGGATCCTAAGGGTGTCAAACCCAGAATATGATGATTAAAGTCAAAAACACCCTGTGTGTTGGGAGTTTGCTCATTTTGAGTTTGGCTGCAGCTCCCCTCATTTACCCCGCACCTCTATCCATAAACTCATGAACCTCCAACCCCCCCCCACAGAGGATTGAAAACCGTAAAACAACAGACACATGAATGAACAATCACATCTCCCAACATCACAATTCTCTCCCTAGAATCTCCCAACCTCCATCCATCCATTTCACCTCCTTCCACACCCCCCCCAAAAAAAGACAATGAAAAAAGCGGTCCCACAGTCCCACGCTCAGCTCATCCGCTCACGTCCATCTCATCCGCTCCGCCGCGCTCCGCCTACCCCGGGTGCGTCGCCAGGAGGTGACTCGCTGGAGCTCGGACGTGGTGCCACTAGACCTGGAAGCCTTTCGAACGCGTGTGAACCGCCGCGCGGGAGCCCGGGTTTGGAGGCCTTGGAGGTGGGTTTGGGGAGCCCCCCTTTTGTTTGGCGGGGGAATGGGTGGTGGGTGAAGCGTCTTTTCCGCGGGCGAAAGCCGCCGATGTCAGGGTGACATTGGATCCACATGAGTCCATTCTATGTTTCAAGCTGTTACAAGAGCGTGCTCCTAGTAGTACGGCCAGGAGCCCCTAGTAGCTCCTAGTAGCGATGCCAGGAGCCCCTAGGAGCTTCTTGTTACACGTATTATAATGGCATTTGTTGAAACAAAAGTCACTTGGGCCATGATTTCGCTGCCAGAGTGATTTCACATGCTTTCGCTTGGCCGCCTCCGGCCAGGCCATGTACATTGCATCCCAGTGAGCGGTTCAACTCTCTCGTCTTGGCGGTAGCCCCCCCTACTGAGGCGAGGAGTGCATCTACTGCGACGATGCAGCGCTCCAACGCGGTCTGGCGAGGACACCGCCCAGCCGAAAGTCGGAATTCCATGTGTTTTGTCACATGTAGGTCGGATTGGGAAATGACATAGGCTAAGGGATATATGTATAATATAGAACATAATGGAACAATAAAAACCTCAAGATTCGCAAGTGCCCTGAAATCTCCAGCGAGAGCGTTGCACTGGAACCGTTCCCCTCTGACGTTGGGTCCCCCCAACGACCTGAAGATCGATGGCAGCGACGTGGGGTTCGATCGCTGAACAGAGATTGCATGAGGCATGCGACTTTGGGACTGTGGGAAGGATCACCAGGTTCGGATGGCCTAAGGTCTCGGATCTGATCTGAAATGCTAGCCCTTGTGACTATAGTAGCTACTAGTAGTAGTGCCGTTGTTACTAGTAGCGATGCCCTTGTTACTAGTTTTTTAAACGTAGTGCAGTGGGACAAGGCACCCACAAATTCAGGTGCTCTTCTGTTCTGCTCACGGCATTTGTTCTGCTCATGTGGGTGTTTGTTTGCTGTGCCTCGAAGCCATGTGACGGTTTTCTTGGGTGATTCTCAGGGCAGATTGACCTCTTTCCAGCTGTGATTGTCAGGAGGCTCAGCCGCCGTTGAGGCCACAAGGGTGCCTGGGATTTGGTGCGAAGGCAGACATCCTGCAGACTTGGTGGAACAAACTCTACAAATGGATTTAAATATGGAGAGTCTCAGGTACTCTTGATGTTGTGCAGGATTTGTTCATCACCAGCAAGGACTTTGTTCAGGATTGTTTCTGGGCACAGTGATAGTGGTGTCTGACACACAGAATACGGTCCGGATTTTCCAAGCGATATATGGGCATGAGTTCTCATGGCCCTTCCCACTGACAACTTGCTAGTAGGTTATGAATTTGCAGGATTCAAGCAGGAAGCATGCCATGATAAAAGTGTTGCTAGACAGCTTGCCAACAGAGTTGTGGCAACTGTGACTTCTTCCGGACCACAGGTGTTTTCCGGACACCAATAGCTGCATGGACACACAAGCACACCCACTGTTGCAATATGTTGCAATGGTGTTGAGCAGAACACACTTTAAACATCTGGGCCATACGTTTTCTTTTAGCTGCGATTCGCTGGTTCCAGCCACCAGGCCTTTTCTCATGACTTGACTGACTTGGGTCAGCGGTGATCGCTGGATATGGCTGTATCTTATCTTAATTATATTGTAATATTAAGGATGTGGCGATGAGTCAAAACCTGGAGCCCCAACACTATGTAGTTTGACCTCACGTCGCTAGGTCAACCAAGGTATCCTGGTGTTCACCCACGGCCATATATAATGGTTTCATTAAATGTATAACATCGCCGTCATGGGCCTTATACACATGGCCGCCATCTCTCGGGACGTATGTCTGGCACCTGCGAAGTTCCTCATGTCCTGCATTGAATCTACATGGCTCCAGACGCATGTCTGACCGTGGTTTTGCAGTGAGTGTTCGGGTGGATGCTTCTTTTAGCTGCAGTGGTTTCAGAGCAGATGGTGGCCTATAAGGACCCCTATGAAGGAGAAAACACATCTTGGGGTTGGTGCCATCTGCTCTGAAACCACCCTTCATGTTCCCTAAAGTGTTCCCTAAGTATGGGTGAATTCCCCTGGCATGGTGAAGATGTTTCATGTTTTGTACCGGCCTTGCCTGGACAGCAAAGAGACTCATGTCATGTCTTGTCCACCAAATCCTGCCTTGCCTGGACATCGACTCTTTGATGCCTGGGGCCTGGATGAGAGCCCATGGAAGGCGCCTGGTCAATGCGCGTGGCCGTGAGCCGTGAGTCAAGGCGCCTGGTTAATGCGTGATCAATGTACATACGCTCCAACCCGTGCGGCCCGGTGGATCTGACGGCCGGGTATTTGAGCGGCCCGTGCTTGTATATGCTTGTATTGATTAGCTAAGTCCTTCAACTGTAAGACTTGGGAAGTTCAATTCCATGGATCCAGCCAAGACTAGATGGCAGGGGCACGTGGTTTTTTTTCTGTAGCCAAGAGATCGACTTCCCACCTACAGAGGCATTCAGAGGTCCCGAGCTTGAAATCGTACTTCTTTGAACTGCGTCCAGTCGTCTGAGTTGTTTTTGGTCCAGTCGTCCCACAAATGATTTTGTTGTTCCAGAATCCATTCAAATTCCTGTAAAACATCCCAGTATGGACAAGCATATATAATCGCATTCCCGTACGGATATGCGTAGATCATATTATATATATCGAGAGACTATAGACTATAGATGATTGATGATGTATATTCATAGTAGTATAATTAGACCAGCATTGTCATTTTTGTTCACCAGAAATGACCTCCTAAGTAGTTTTACTACAAAGAGTTTGCTAATTTTGTAAACCTTTAAATAGGTCTCAGAGTCTTTGTGGGGACAGTCTTTCAAGTCACGCGACGATGTTTGTTCTGAAATGCAGTTAGATTTCTTGGTGATAATGAGTGAACATGTGTTGAAACACTGTCAACTTCAGCCTAGTTGTTTAAGCCAACGGCGTTGTTTACGACCCCGGAGAAAGGTACATTTTTTCCGGTTTTGATGACATTAGCAGGTATGGATGTGGGTTGATGTTTGATATGTTCCATTGAAGAGATGGGGGGTGGGGTTGGGTGGGGGGCTAATTACGTTGGTTTGAATGTGCTTCGAAGATGATGTCACATGCACACACGCTTGCTTGGCAAAGGATTGCTGCTCACATGGATATTCGACATGCAAATGTCGTGCACAAGCAGATGCAGCGACCGAAGATGGTAAGAAAGAACACGCCTGCAACATCGACAGGCTGCTGCTCTATGTGAAATCCTGGATCTTCCGCAACAATGCGACCAAAGATCTTTGGCCAGTGGGAGAGCTCTGTTGCAAGGCGATGCGTCACTGAGAAGAAAACAGCTTGCTTGATATGGGAGCCGCAACAAAACAAAGCAATAAAACTGCTACGAAAAATGCATCCCACCTCAAACCAAAAATTGAACACCAAACCCGACAGGGGAGGATGAAAAAGACTTTTTGAACACACACTATTTCGAGAACAAGTTTTGCACTCCAAAGATGATGCCGCAAGAAACTTCAATTTTTAACAACTTAAAATAAACAATCCTTGGCAAAGTCGCCAAACCCCCAGGATCACTAACCACGCCGTAGCCATGTTCAACAAACATCACTCATTGTTGATACAGTGAAGGCCCGTGAATGACCGTGAGCCCACCCTCATATCTACCACATACATGTTTACCTGGTAAAGTGGCTGGTGCAGGAGGAAAAGCGATTGATTGGAGAGAAGCTGGCACAGAGATCAAGTTAAACTAACTCTGAATCCAGGTGTTTACATAGTGTACTAGTAAGTTTGCTAAGCTTGTCTATCGTGTTGGTAGGTTAACACCCGGCGAGGTTCAAGGCTGGGAAACTCACGGAGAGTAGAGCGTGTATGACCACATGGGGATCTGAAGCCTGACCCATGGGTCCTAAGATCACAAGGCACCAGCCATTGGTTCCAATTTTGGCGGAAGATTGCTTCGCAGGGCATGCCAGCTAAAATAATGCATGCAATGGAACATGGTCATTTGAGGGTCGTTTGTTGACTTGCCATATGCAGATCCACTGGGCAGTGCGATGGGGTATGAGTGTCGACCTGATCGGATTTGTCCATGGCTGTGGTCCTCCCATCCTGGAATGGAAGACACATTGATTTGCCAACAATGAAATGGCAGAGTACCGATCACATGATTGCAAAGGAAAATCCTTTTCCCTGGGGGCACGGGCACGCAATCCACTTAATGACGGACAATGCCTCAATTGAAATTAACAATTCATCCTTGAGGGTGTTGATGTAATCGGACCCCTGGGATCGACACACATTACACATACACGAGGCCATGGAAAGCGGGTCTGCGAAATATGCATCTCCCCGGCATACCATGGCCATGTTTCAAATAGCCTCCGGAATGTTGCAAAGGATGTCTCATAGTGTTGATGGCTGCCATTTCAATCAAACTGTGATATTATATGTGATATTCCAAGTATATTCTGGTTTTGAATATTGCAGGATCAGGTTCAGTCGCATCCCACAGTTTGTAACACTACCACCGGCAACGCAACGCCCGTTGCCCGCCCGCGTGACCCTGCAGCACGTCGCTGATGACCGGTGGGAAAAATGGTTCAATCTGTAGAGCTGTTGGTAAAGAAGAACACTATTTTAGAGATGGAAAGGCAAGCAACCAACCAGGCGCCATCATCCACTAGGCCCTCACAATGGGAGATACCCAAGTTCAATCATTACCTTCAAGTGGATCCATGAAGCTGGAAATTCATATATAATCATATACAGTATATATATATATTAGTATTGTATATATATAATGTGAGGAGACCAACAGAAGAGGGGCTTTGCATGGCTTCACAGGCTTGTCAACAGACAGCATCCTTTTGGGATGTTTGGTATTGTATGGAAACAGACCCAGGAATGTTGTCGTGGAACAAAACTCGATGTCTTCCAGGCTGAGCAACTGGTCAGAGCCTGAGCATGCACGGTTTATATACTTGGCCTACCGTGATGCGTTGTTTTGCAAGGAGTTCAGTGTTTAGTTGTTTCCCTCATTGTCCCATAGTATACAGTTTATACAGGTGAAGGCCATGAATGTTGCAGTGGATCTACTTGCCTCTATAAAATGTCAATGGCCCATGGTTTCAAAGTTAATTTTGTTTAGTCCTACTATTCTGGAACCAACTGTGGCAACTGGACCCCCTGGGTAAGTGTGAAAGTTACTCAGCCCAAATGTTGGATTGCTTTGGTTGTAGATCGCACAGGATCAGGACGAAAAACCTCCTGTTTCCAGCAAATACCAATTTGTGTTCCCTTCAAACATCTTCAAACATGATTGAGACCACTTATCACAAGGAAATCATGCGGAGCAGAGGCATTGCAAAGGAGATGAACACTTGCAATGTCATAATGGCCAACTGTTGATCCCTCACCATTCTATAAACTTAATAAGCACTCACGATTGTGTTTATGTTTCGCAATGTTTGTCGATATGGTCAGTCTATGGCTACGTGACTTGGTCAGACTTCAATGCTTTCGAATCCGCTGCTGCATGGTGCACGTGCGCTGACGCACCACGCTCAGCGTGGTGGTGCCGCTACGGCCTGACCAACGTTGTCAGGCGAAAAGCCGAAATGTGGTTGGGGAAACGTCTGAGACTGGGGGCCAAGTCCAACATGGTGGCGTGATTTTTCGTGGTTCAGGTCTGTAGCCTAGGGCCTATAGGGAATGGGACACACAGGGTCATGATGCGCCTTTTTACACGAACAGGGGGAAGGTTTTTTGGGTGAATTGATTTACCACGGAAAAACTCAACGCTGCTGGGAACCGCCTTTGGCCGGGGGCGGCAGATGGATGCTTCCTGAAGGTGCTTTCATCCCTTTGGGCGACTGGCTTCATGCCCAAAGTGGTGAAAGTTTGTGTATTTTTGAATTTGATGATGAATGGAACGCGATGTTTCTAGAAGTTCGAGGGCCAGCCCCGGCTTCAGGCCAGGTCTAGAATCTAGACAGTTTATAAAAACGCACCACAGGCAACCTGATGGAGGGTCTTGAGAACATGCCCTGACTGCGCTCCAAAAGGACACGCCTGACTGCAACGACACTGGAAACTTGCCATAACCTCATTTTGGACGAGCTGGAAACGTGTCTATGTGACCACTCCTCTACTATCCAACATAATAAAACTTAGTTCAAGCACCAATATAGAAAGTGGCAATAGAGCGCTGATTGAAGAAGTCCTCATGTTCCACAACCACCAGCACTGCCCATACCCAATGACACCATTCTAGGTTCCCAAACCGTGAAGCCATTGAAACGTGGACCCTCAAAGTGACCTTTTTGGAGTCTTTGCCCGTGATCTCTTCAGGGAGGAGTCGTGACCTCATCCTCGGATCTCAAGTAAACAATCAAAAGCAGGACGACACGGACGCTTCGAAAGTCAGAAGGCTTATTGACAATCACTCATTGACCATCAACCAGACACAGATGAAACCTGAACATGTATACCCAGAGAACGCATGTGAGACCTGGCATTCCTTTTCTGGCCGCTTCAAGGTGGAAGGAATGCAAGGTTCAAGCAGCCTGGCATGAGTGTCAAGAAGCCCACGCCGGGCAAACTTTGCTTCCAAACTTCACTGGGCATGGCATGCGTGCGCGGAGCCGTGTGGGGAGAAGAGAACTTCTCGAGGATGAACTGGAGGCTCGACCTGAAGTTCAGTGACTGAAGGTCAAGGGAGTTCCTGGGAAATGGATTGAACACCTACGAAGAAGCGCAACCTAGGTATGGGGGACTCCTTCAAAAACCTATGTAGGTACGCTACGCTTGTTGACGGTCTTTGTCTTTGCGGCAGCGGATAGTCCAGTGTTGGAGTCAGTGAGGTGGCTGTGGAAACATGGAATTGGTGTTGTGACGTGTTCTACTGGATACCCTGAATTGTACACTAATTTGTTGTGATTTTCCTATTTATTGGAAGGTTTTAGCACCATCGGTGGTGATTGACTCCGTCAAGGAATGATGATTACAAGAGTCCCGGACACCTAATCATGGACGCGCACGGATCTTAAAAGGTCTGTGGGAGGATGTCAATGGGTGTCGGGTGGGTAGAACATCCTTTGGACTCTGAACCATAAACAAGGGAAGCATCCGATAATTGCCCATCATCTCCCGTCATGATCAAGGCTTGTCCAATGTCCACCGGGGAAGCACGCAATGATATATGCCACATTATATGCCATTATCGTCAGCAACATATTTCACAGCATTCTCTTCTCGGCCAGGAGAAGAGACCGCCCAGCGGTCCACGCTTCACGTCCAAGCCACGGGATTTTGTCTTCTTGTCCACCTCGGCACCTGGCCAGACAACCAGTGGGTGTGAGGGCGGAATGGAAGGCCAGACAACCTTTAAGCAAGGTGTTCAGAACCACCAAAACCACCCAAAAAACAAAACACTGCTGCAGGTAGAGCATTGAGGTCTTGTTGGAAACTGGATCAATACCTCCGTAGGGTTCGCTCTTGATCCCCTTCCCAACCCCCCTGAGGCAGATGTGCGGGTGGTGGCGCAAGCTGGCCAGGTTCGCCGGTTTCTTCCAGGTTCTTCGCTGGTGCACAGGGGCACGACGCTCCCAGAACCCCCAACGTTAGACATGGAAAGACATGGAAAGACCGGATCTGAATCCAACCACACGGGCTTCATCGGGCGAAGCCCGGACTTCTACCGCTCGACAGGACTCATATTCTCTACCGTTGTCATTGTCGCCCACCGCGCGACATCCGACGTCGTTCGGTTGGACCTGAAGACAGCGCTGCTGGCCGGCCACAGCGCTGCTAACCCCAGTGATTTGGATCTGGTCATGTTGACTTTGAACGTGTTTGAACGCAAAACAATTCATTCTCGCCATAGTCATTACATAATATAGTCATTACATAGCAAAACATAGCATAGTCATTACATAGTCACTACGTTGTAGACCCGACTTGTTTTTGCTAATGGGCTTAAAACCGCGCGTGTAGTGAAACTGATTTTTCATACATTCCTTTGGGGGGCAAGAACACACACAAACACACGCGTTGGAATATGGAAGATGGGGACACGGGGGGTGGGGTTAGGGGGGAGGGGGGGGTTGGGTGGGGGCTAGTGATGTTCATGTTGTGTGAATGTTTATTAGGAAGCCACACACGCACACGCTGTGGAAGAGGGTGGGAGTGAGGGCAGTATGTGGCAGTGAAGTACACTGGACCTGATCAAAAACACCAAGTCCCTCTCTCACGTCCAAGTGTGCGAGCGACGACGAGCACACTTTCTATGGCACGGAGTGCAGGTATTGGGCTTGAGCCAAATGAATTAAGCGGCAGCTGACTGAAGAGAATGTATGCACAAGTAACTGCGGACAAAAGGTGCTACACACGTATAGCGTAGACACGCCTAGGGGAACCTAGGACCCTACAAAACACAGGGGGCCGAAGTTTAAAGACGTTGCATGTTCAGTGCATCATAGCGCGTACGAAGATAAAGCCAGACACACACACAGACAGGTCGGTACGCGCAGGTGGTTGGGGTGTGTCAGTTCTTTTTTTAAGACGTCGACGCGTGGAAACTTGGCTTGGTGGTTACCGACTGCTTGTTTATTCCGAAGTTTTTCCGTTCGGGGGATTGTCAGATGCTTGACGTCAGGAGAGCTGCTCATCCACACCGGTGCCATTGATGGTATGTGGCGTTTGTGTAAGGAGCCGGTCCCCACCACCAGAATAAAGACGATCTTCTGACGAAGCTGGGTCAGAAGTTGTCCCACAGACTGTGATGATGATGCTGGAGGATGAAGAAGCGCGCCTCTTTTTGGCACGAAACCACAGTTTCGTAGCACTTCGATGTCAAAATCGCAACGATTTTTGAGTTGTTTTCATGTACTACATGCTGCAACAAGCCTTTCACATCAATGCAAAGCACAGTCACACAACGGACATTCGTCATCATTGACCACGTGAAGATTTGACAAATGTCTTCAACCGCACGCGCGGAAACGAGCCCGGCGGGTTGTTTTTGTCCTGAGTTGGTTGCTACATGATGCTATATGCCGTATCATGCAGTATTGTGTTTGGCTGATGTAAATAAGGATTGCCAAATCGGATTGAACATCGATTTAACATTGAAAACTAACGCAACCGTTCGGCACAGGTCGAGTTCCTTTGTGACTCCAGCCTTCTTTTCCGCGCATCGCCCTTCTTTGTGGCGGCCTTACGTGGGGACACTCGAAGACATTTCTTCTTTGAGTGGTTTGGGCGAACGTCGATTGGATCATCTAAAAAAACCAGTGTTTTCAGAGGTTCGATGGCATAAGGTCCCCCATTAAAAGCATCTTTGGGTTTGTGCCATCTACTCTGAAACCACTGTAGTTTGATAGACAGAACAGTACTCGTATCAACTATGTATGTTCTGTGCAAATAAAAAGGACTTTGCTATGTAGATGATTGGTACTCAAAACAATACTGATATTCGTTGGATCGCTCTTTTTCTTCTCTGCGAGTGATCGACAGATATTGCTACGAACCGGTGCACCGCACTCAGTGCGGGGCAGTGAAGAAGGGCCAGGGCCAGGTTTGTTTTTGGTCACACTAAGGGCCGGAAACGGCTGTAGGGTAGAGGTGTCAACAAACATACCTGTCATTGGTGTAGGGTAGTTCATTAAGGATATTTGTCCAAGGATGTTTTTGTTGATCCTGATCATGATTTTCAGTTAGTCAGCAATCCTGGGGCTCCAACCATATCGTCAGAAAAAAAAACTTTAAAACAAAACAGATAGACCCCCTGAAACCAACCCCAACCACCTTCTCAGAAGGTAGTTAGGTGGAGCTGTACTTATCAAGTCCCAGCCGCTCGCTTTCAGGTCCCAGTAGCTCTTCCCAGCCCCAAATGGTGTTTTTTTTCGGAAGCGCACCGAACCTCGGAGGTGCTTAGTCGTACCGAACCGGATCCAGATCGTACCGAACCTCCATCCGGTCCAGTCCTGGACCCCTTGTCTGGCTGGCACCATGTCTGGCGTGGCCACTCTCACCGTAACCGGTTCGGTAGGAAGAAGACGGATCCCGGTTCGGGCAGACTGACTGGCGTTTTTCTCGGTCTGATCAGTGGATCTGATCAGTCCCTCTTTCGCAGGAGGGGGATGAGTGATGCGTAAGATTCACGGGTCTCGGAGTATGTTTTTGTCCATTGACTCAAGAGTTGTTTGGAGACGCCAAGAACACTGCAAGGTTATGGACAGTGAGTTTTGTTTGATGTGTTTGTTTATTATGTTCGATGTATATATATATATTTATATCTGGTATTTAGTTGGACTCAAACAGGTTGAAGATCCCCAAAAGGCTCTTTGAAGAAGCCGGTTTCCTACAAGTCGAAGATAACCAAAAGGCTCTTTGAAGAAGCCGGTTTCCTACAAACCTAAGGCAGCCTAGAAAACTTTCACAAATGAAAGTAAGAGCATGTAAGAGCCCTATGTGACCATATGAACAACAGGCCTTTCAATAAACCTTCTGGATTCTGGACCATTTTCCAAAAGTGGGTAAAAGGGTACCCCAAATTGCCCAATTGGTTTGTTTCAACTTCTTCCCCAAACAAATCCTGCAATACTAAGCTCTCTTCCCTTTCTTACCCCCTTCAATTTCACCAATCCCTCATTCCATGGTCTATTGCCAATTAACTTCCCTTCTCTCCGATTAACTTCCAAAACACCTTTTGCTCCTGCTGGCTCATTGTTGCCTCATGCCTTTGACAGTTTGCCCACTCAGTCAGACTTATTGGATAGGCCATTGACCAAATTGGTTGGATACGTGTAGCAAATGCCCAGGTGTAGTTTTGATGCTCACCACGCATGTTGGCATCCTGCTTCTCAATTAGTTTATCCTCTTCCATATCTTCAGCCTCCTCACCCAGCTCTTCTTCTCCAGCACCTCTAATGCATCTCAATGCTACCAAGACCCATCTCATCATAAAGAATCTCACTGATCTTCGCTTGGGCCCAGATCCTCCCAAATCACCCAAAATTCTAACACTGCTCAGAAAATCCTTCACACACTTTTTTACACAAAAAGACCTAGGGCCCCCCATAAACCCTCTACTCAAGACACTCCCCATGTTTTTTTGGTCTCTCCCCCAAAAGGAAAGCAACTTTCCCACAGGCCTTTGCTGCCCTTTCCAAGAAACTCATCCAACGTCTTTGCTTCCACTGTCCTTCCTCCCCCAACATATGAAGGAAATCATTTGTGCTGCCAAGACTATGGCTTGTCCGCCGCATATATAATTGGCAAGCATTATATATAATATATATATATATGTAATTTATATGGTTTGTGTTTTGCTTCTGCAGCTGGGAGGATGAAGACTTGTAGATGTATATAGATCCTCATTTCCCTCCAACGCTGCTTTCTGTCAGCAGAACCGTTGCCTTCATGTGCAGAGCGAACATGTAACATGTGCTATTCAGCACCCCCTGTGAAGAGCATTCTTCTGAATGGCTATTTTGAATGGCTATTCTGATGCGTGTCAATGTCATTGCCTCTTGGTGTAGAGCACACAATAGTGAAATGTTCACAAAGTGCGAACTTCCAGTCTCTCCATGAGTCGTATCAATCAAACTTGGAACTTCAACGTGCACACCGCACACTGTTGGAGTTGTCCACTCGCTTTCTTCGGCGGTCGGTCAGTCCCGCTCAAATAGTTCGGCTGTCCAGGATCCCACACTTACTAGTTTTCGATCAAAACTGCCCCAGGTGAAGACTGCTGGTTGGAGGCGGGTGGTGTTTCACTTCACTGTTGACCTGAGATTTTTTGTTGGCTGGGTTCAAGCTCCCTCCAGAAAAGGGCTTTCCTTGGTACTCCCCTGCGTTGGTGAGAACTCAAAAGGCGTCCCTGTTTTGCACGAAAGGATCTCGGTCGTTGTTTCTTCGGACAAGTCCAGATGAAAGAGCAAGATGGACCAGAACCTGGTTCCAGGCTGTTCTTTGATGTGGCAGTGAAGACGTCATTGGTATCATCTAGGGACCTTGCAGGCCTTCACTGTGCAGGGATGCTGGGCTCATTGGTACGTTGGAGGGTGCTGAGATCTTTGGTTTGTTTTAAGCAGGTTTAAATGCATAACCAAGACAACTACGTTACCAGACCATTTTTGCAGGATGCATGCATGCCTATTTCAATATGTATATGATGAGACGTCCCCGGTAATTAAGACGACCGCGTTCGGAATCGTTTTTATACACAGAGTTTGGCTCGAACGCACATGCCCTGTCGGGACTGCGGGCTCCTTTGCGGGGAGCACGAGCCATTGTGCACGTTCTGCCGGACTCGCAACCGCTTCTGGTTCGTGCTCGACGATTTGCCGGTTCAGCTACGTTCCTGGGCCGTGAACAGCCTTCGAATCTGGACAAGTATCCTTCAGGAAGAGGGCGACAAGCACCAAGAGCACGTTCGCTTGCAGGAAGAGGCCGGCAAGACCACTGCACCCAAGGCGAAGAGCCCGGCTTCAACAGTTTCTCCTGGTCCGGGGAGAGCAGAGTCGGCTGAGGGAGAGGAACGCCCCGACAAGACTTGGGTCAAGCCGAAACGCGAAGAAGAGGAAGCAAGGAGCCCCGTCAAGAAGGAGTTCAGTCCGAAGGAGGCCGAGGGAGAAGGCAAAGAGACCAGCTCGTCGAAGGCACATCATCGAGAACCTGATCAACGGTCGAGGAAAAGGAGCAGGACCCGAAGCAGGGGTCACAGAGACCGGAAGAGGGCAAGCAAGACCCGTTCGAGGAGTCGGAGAAGGCGAAGGAGGAGTTCGAGAGGTGAGGCAGCGGGTGAGGCCACCCTACGTGAGCGGGAGCCAGCACCAGCAGAGAGGAAAGCCAAACCTTCAGTTCGATCACCACGTACGCCATCGATATCACCTCCGGGGAGGCACAATCCTCCTTCCAGGACCCCGCCTATCATCAGGCCAGCGGTCAAGAAGTGGGACGGAAGGCCACCTCCGTGGAAGTTGCAGCCAAAGTACTTTGGTGAAAACAAGGGCGCAAAGAAGAGAGAGAGGCACTGGTATCGGGCTCAGGGAGACGAGAGCTGAGGACCAGCATAGGCGATGCCACCCAGGCGTCGGCCGGCAGGTGCATTGGGAGAAGCGCCTCCTAGGCGGGGAGGGGCAGTGAGGAGGAGGCCAGCCGCAAGGGAGGCTGGTGAAGCAGAGGCTGAAGGAGAGTTGAGGGGTGAGGTACTACGCCTTGCCTCTACAGGAGTGAAGTTTGAGAGAGGAGAGAAGACGAAATGCGAGGAGGTTCCTTTGGAAGTATTTCGGCGGGGCTTGCCGATATGCCTCGAGGGCGTCTATTGGGGCGCCCAAGCGATGGTGGCAGGTCTGGTCGAGAGCCTTTACATCAGGACACCCAAGGATGTGGAGTTGCACGTGAAAGTTCAAGGCACTACAGAGGAGAACTTGCTCAGATGGGCCACCGGCCACCCCGGCCTGAAGCTCAGGGTTCATCTCTGCGGGGATTCATGCCCCGAGAAGCTCGAAGCGGAGGACCTCATCCATGGGATGACCGTTTCAAAGAGGACAGGCGAGGACGATCCATGGATGGCAAACTTGATCGAGGAGGTCGCAAGGCCGGAGGGCTCAGGAGCAGCCCCCCTCCTGGTCGGGGAGAGGGAAGAAGGAAGGGGCAAAGGGAGCAGTGCAAAGGCAGCTGCAGAAGAGGAGAAGTCCGAGGCGAAGAAGAAGAAAAAGAAGAAAAGGAGGAGCGAAGAGCGAGGCAGGAGTCCCGAGAAGAGCAAGGAGAAGATCGACCTGAAGTCAGGAGCTCGCAAGGAGTTGAAGGAGGTGTTTGGAGGGACGGGCCTGGACCCCGACCCCAGGTTCAGGCGTCGCTATGCCGTGAAGGCCCAGAAGAAGACCAAGAAGAGAAAGAGGGACTCCTATTCAACGGGGAGTTCAAGCAGCGGCAAGACAACGACCTCCGAGTCCGTGGAAGTGTTCGAGGAGCAACAGAAAGTCCGCAGGCTCTCCAAGCGGGCACCGGGGGTCCTAGCGGCCCTAGCAATGAGGGAGATGCAGACCAGCTTGCTTACAGCGACAGGTGGCATATGGCAACAAGATCAAACAGCGATACAGCCCTTGGCGGTCCAGTATTTCCGCCAGTCGTTGGCTCCTCGTCTTCAAGGCGGACCTGGTCGCGAAGGATTGACCCTTTGCTGGGCCATCGATCTGGCCTTACAAGGAAGGATGGCAGAATGCGTCGACGCTCTGGTGCAACGGCTGAAGTCAGTCGAAATGGTGTCACAGGGCTCCGCTTGGCAAATAGCGCAGCGGCTCGAGGTTTTGCCTCCGGAAAGACCCCTTCTTTCCTCAAGGGGGGAAGCAAAAGAGGCAATCAGAGAACAAAAAGAGGAACAGAAAACTCGCAACGAAGCATCCAAGGGGAAGAGCAAGTCAGACACCTGGCATTGGCGAGATCCTGGCAGCGAAGGAAAAGGAAAAGAAGCGAAGGGCAAAGGAAAGAAAGGAAAGGACAAAGGAGATCGAGGAGATCAGAAGAAGTGACCGTCCAGGGCTCGCCAAAGCTGGATGCCGGAGGGAGTTCGCCTTCCAACTATGAGGCCCCCTTTGAAGAGCAGGGCACGTTTTTTCCATCAGCCTCGAGGCCGAGCCGTCACGTCGATGGCACAGTGCTTGAGGCATCAGCAGGCGCCGGGCCGGGTAATCTGGCTGACTCGCGCCGTTCAGCGGATGAGACCTCGTTGATGACCTTGTCTGCAGAAAAAGTTTGCATGCGGCCGCCGGTGGTAGGTGACAGTTTGATTCAGGTTGTTCCCTGGTTGGTGAACGAGTTGGTTCATCTTTGTCCAAAAGTAGGCTTGGACATGCAATGCAAGGCCCAGCCCAAGGGTGATGTGTTTCCATTGCCCACCAACACGTTGCACCTGGGGAACTGCACGAAAGCTGAGCCGGATGTCATTGGAGTGGTTAGGGGAATGTGCATGGCGTTGAACCTCTTTTATGGGGTGGCAGCTGAGAACGACTTCCACCCTACTTCTCTTCAGGTTGAGGCAGTGAGGCATTTAGCTAGGGAGGCTCAAGTGGCAGTCAATTGGCCAGAGAGATTGGAGCAGACTTCGTGGCAGGACTTTTTTCATTTGAAGACCATTGACTACTGTGGAGACGAGGTCCTTTGTGCACAGTCGACCAGTTGAGCCAATTTGGCGCCAGCTATGCCCTCTGAGATTGCCTCTGTAGACCTGGCTGAGGTGTGCGAGCTGGGGTGCAAACACTATGTTGAGCACTTCACGGAGTATCTCCTACCCGGGGAGATGCAGAAGGCCATGAAAGGGCCTCGGGTACTGGTGCACGATGATCATTGGCAAGAAGTGTGCGAAGGCCTGACAAGGAATGGAGTGTGCACTATTCTCTCCAAGTCTCAGGTCCACCACATTGATGGCCAGCCCCTCCTGAACGGCCTTTTTGGCGTCAAGAAGGACGAAGTGGAAGGAGCAACTCCAATCCATCGCCTGATCATGGACCTGAGGCCTTGCAACAACGTCTGCCGAGGACTTGAGGGAGACGTTGCAACGCTCCCTAGTTGGGCGACCATGGGACCACTGCAGCTGATGCCTACAGAGGACCTGGTGGTATCCTCTGAAGATGTGCGCTGCTTTTTTTTATATATTCCGGGTGCCTAGTGAGTGGCACCCTTTCCTGGCCTTCAACAAACCACTACCTCGGAGTATGTGGCCAGGGGACGAGGGACCATACTACATTGCTTCGCAGGTGTTGCCTATGGGGTTCAAGAACTCCGTCAGTATAGCGCAACATGTTCATAGGAACATTGTGAGGATGGCTTCAACCAGGACCAGTGAGGGACTTCGACCTGAGCAGGAGGTCCGGAAGGATAGACCGTTCTCCTCTTCTTCAACACTTCATCGGATCTACCTAGACAACTTCGATCAATTGGAGAAGGTGCCCAAGGATTCTGGTGCGCTCCTGAGCGGGGAGTGTAGCCCAGGCATCGTAGCTCTCAGGGCTGAGTACGAATCATGGGGAGTGCCACGTCATCCCAAGAAAGCGGTCTCTCGATCTTTGGTGGCTGAAGTCCAGGGTGCGATCATCGACGGAAGAATGGGGATCGCCTATCCCAAGCCCTCCAAGGTCTACAAGTACACGGCCCTATCAATCCTGTTCCTTCAGGAGTCCATGAGCAGTCAGAAGCAAGCCCAGGTCATCGCAGGGGGTTTGGTTTACTTGAGCATGTTCAGGCGTCCTCTCCTGGGAAGCCTGAACCATATATGGAGGTTCATCGAGGAGTTCCGTGGCTACCCCCCAGTGATTAAGCTCCCCATTCTGGATGGAGTCAAGGTTGAGGTGGCCAGGTTCCTGTGCCTAGTTCCTTTGGCGAAGTTGGACTTCCGGTTGAACATCTCTGCAGAGGTCACAGCCAGCGACGCTTCGACGACGGGGGGAGGCTTGACAGTCAGCACGGGCTTGACTGGGTTCGGAGTAGCGGCATCGGAGACGAGCACGAGGGGCGACCTGGCAGAACCTCATGACCTTCATGGAGTACTGACCGTTGGCCTCTTTGATGGTATAGGAGCCCTTCGGGTAGCAGCAGATGCCTGTGGGCTAGCCGTGGTAGGGCACATCAGCGTCGAGGTGAACAAGGCAGCCAGCCGAGTGCTTGAGAGCAAGTTCCCGGCCACGGTGTTCGTTGCAGAAGGCGTGGAAGCGGTCACCGAGGAGGAGGTGCAACGTTGGGCCTGCCAGTTTTCTCAGGCGTCGCTGGTCCTCATTGGAGCTGGACCCCCATGTCAAGGAGTGAGTGGACTCAACGTGGACCGCCGGGGAGCGTTGCGAGACCATCGCAGCTCCTTATTTACCCATGTGGCACGCATCCGGGACATGGTCAAGCAGAAGTTCACGTGGGCTCAGGTGCGGTACCTTGCCGAGAATGTGGCCAGCATGGATTCCCATGATCGGGAGGTCATGACAAAGTCATTTGGTGACCTCCCCATACAGATTGACGCCAGTGGTGTTTCCTTAGCACGCCGTCCAAGGCTGTATTGGTGCGACTGGGAGCTTAGGTCGGGCGAAGGTGTGTCAATGGGCCCCCTTGAGGGCGCAGGTGATTTGAGGTTCCGGAAGATTGAACTCCTGGCACAGGTGAGGGTCCAAGATTACTTGCAACCAGGCTGCAACAAGGCTTCAGATGAACCCTTTCCTACATTCACAACCTCAAGGCCAAGGAGCTATGCAGGCCGGAGACCAGCAGGCCTTGACAAGTTGAGCGCTCAGGAAAAGTCATGGTGGGAGGCTGACTCCTACCGCTTCCCGCCGTACCAATACCAGGAGAAGTTGATGGTCACTGACGCCGCGAAGCAGCCGAGACTTCCTGACATTCAGGAGAGGGAGGTCATCATGGGGTTCCCAAAAGACTTTACAGTACAGTGCATGGCAAAGCAGTGGCAAGGTTCAATTGAACACTTGGATGAAAGAAAGACTTTGGTCGGCAATTCATGGAATGTGACCGTAGTCACGTGGTTGATGGCGCAACTTGGAGGCCAATTAGGTCTTTGTCCTTTTCTCTCACCTCAACAAGCAGTCGATCGAACAGCTCCTGGATCATCGAACGAACTGGCAGGACTGCTTTACCGCCCTCCTATGCAGCCGGGGAGGAAGAAGAGCTCACCAGTCGGGGAGCAGAGGTTGGTGAAGAAGCTCCTCAACCTGGTCAGCCTCAAAGGAGAGGATATCATGTTGCAAGCGCCGTCGGAAGACACTCTACGCTACCATAGGCTGCGAGCTAGCCTTCCTGCAAAACTGTGGAAGTGGCGAACTGTGATGGGATGGCGCTGGTCTGGCTCGCCTGATCACATCAATGTCCTCGAGCTCAGAGCAGTGCTTACAAGTATCCGATGGCGAATTCTCAAACGACGTGCTTTCAGGACGAAGATGGTGCATATGATCGACAGTCTCGTGTGCTTGCATTGTTTGGCTCGGGGCCGGAGCAGCAGCCGGAAGATGCGGAGGACCCTGAGCCGAATTAACGCTTTACTCCTAGCTTCGGGGAGTCATGGAGTATGGGCGTATGTCCATACTTCGCAAAACCCAGCTGACCGCCCATCGAGGCGGCCTGTAAAGAAGAAATGGTGAAGAAGTCCAGGTCGCACCTGGAAGGTAGGAGTAAAGCAGATAGGCAAGCACAAAGACGACGATTGGGACCACTTCGAACTTTGACCGTTCAAAAATTTCTGTTCCTCTGGTTGGGGGCTTTGTTTTGCATCTAGGGTTTTGACATGGCTTGCCTTTGACAGGCTGATAGGCTGATAGAGACAGAGTTGATAGACAATACATGACAATACATTGCCCACGTGGTGGTGGTGGTGGCTGTGAATATAGCCAAAACCTGCATTGAAAATTGCTAAAGCCGGTTTGAGGTCATGTTGCGAATGATGCAGCTTCAGCATTTTTTGCATAACTTTGTTCACATTTCACGACTGGCCATGGCAATGATAAGTGAGTGTGTATATCCACAGTGTGCACAAACAGCTTTACAGCACCAGGTATTTGGCTTCGGTCGTTCACACCGGTCTGTGTCACAAGCTCAAAAAAGATGTCAATCTCACGTTCTCAGCTTTTTTCCACTGAAAGCCAGGCTGAGTAGGTTGCTAGGCCGCCAAACGAAAAAGGAAAACAGCTTCATGCTGTTCTAAAACGTCGAACACATCAACTTGGGCACACCATTTGTACCCGGGGATTCCTTCAAATTTTGCATCCGAGACGAAAAAAACTACCTGCTCATAGCAGCAGACGGTATTGTCTGCAAAGTGCAACACGTAAGCATCATGGATCCAACGCATCAAAGATTTGATGCCTTCATCAGCATCCTCCAACGGTGACCACTCAATAGAGGGATAATCATCAACAGTTAGCTGCGCAGCTTTCTTCCAAGGAATAGCAGCGAACATGTAGAGACGTTCTGGCAAAATACCATCCTTCCACTGGATTCCTTGGGTCAACAACGCACACCTCTCCAATAGTTTTGGTGGGTACAACTACTAAACAACTGTATATATGTTGTCCTCTCAAACAAAATGCTTTCAGGGCACCCACATACTCCTGTTGGCGCTGATCCATTGAAGCGATCGCTCGGAAGTTTGACACCAAAATCTGAGAGTAAAACACGCAACACAAATCGAAGGGGTGTGTACTCAAACTCGGCAACATGGTTTGACCTGTGTGTTTCCAATCCATGGGGGGCCAACCCATGAACACAAAGGATTATACATATATATTTTAGGGGCACTAACCTGCAGGACGGTGTAACGAGCAATCGAACTAGCAGTGTTTACCCGCACAAGAGCCACAGCACAAGTCTAGCTGGTTGAAGTTGAGGTCAAAATGTGTCTGTCATTTTGACCAGTTAGCATTATGTCAAACAAAACCTTGAGAAATTTTTCCCTGCAGTATGCCAATCAACTTTTGACCTCAACCATCAACTTCGTCATCCTCAAGTGGGATTTCCTCCTCGGCGTCTTCCAGCTGCTCTAGCTGGCCGTCATCCTCACACTCCGCTGCCTCAGCGGCACCAGCAGGTTTCAGCTTCTCAAGCGCAGCCTTGATCATGTTTTCCTGCCAATCAGACGCAGAGGTCAGAAGTGGTCAGTCTAGCTACAAAAAAACTAGGCCTCATACAGTTGCCACCTCTAGGTTCTAGAGACGTTCATCAATCAGGATGACCATGTGGATATGAAATGCCATTATCTTCACGGGGAACTCAACGTGGTACATGGGCCTTCAAACTTTCAGCTGCGGCCACATCGCCCGTGGTTCTTCTCAGCTCATCGCGGATGGCCACCTGAGCCAAGAAGAGGTGAGAACATGTGAGAACCCTAAAGAAAAGTTAAAACATATGAAGATGTATGAGTGGTTACCACAGTTCTCAGGATTTCAGTTAGGGGTCCAGTCCCGCATATAAACGCAGGATAGTGCAGAAATCATCAGAAATCCCTTCAATCTCCTCTCAGCCAGTAGTTTTGTCCCAGTGGCTGCAATCTCTTCACGGGTCTCGTCAGAAAGGCCCTCGCTTTCATTTGCTCGGAACTCAGCCAGCAATGGCGCAGGTGAAAGTTGAAAGAACGCATGAATAGGTTTCTTTGAAAGAAGTGTGGAGTTGTGTCCCGGTCAAATAGGTGCAAGCTAGCTACGTACATCACCTCGCTATCTCCAACCACAAATCCATAGCGCTTCGACTCCTTGTAGAAGTTCTTCCTAATACGTGTAGGTTTTGAAGCGTCGCCATCGGTCTTTGAGGCCGGCTTCTTCTGGACCGCTGGCTTCTTCGCTGGTGGCCCGGCTGGCTCAAGAGGGAGAGCTGGCTCGGACAGGGGAGAAGCGGCAGGTCGTTTCAAGACCTTTGGTTCTTTCGCCTTTGGTTCTTTCGCCTTTGGTTTCGCTTTGGGTTTCGATTTGGGCGTTGGACCAGTTTTCATATGTGCTTGTATTATTTGATATTATTTGATAGCAAGTAGCTCTGCATGTCTCTTGGTGGTGGCACTGTCGACCTGGATCATGTTGAGCGTCGGGATAACAAACACTGTTGTGTGAAGGGCATCTTGAAGTAAAAAGGACACATGCACCAACATACTCACACCGCAGATTTGGACGCCTAAACAACAGAACACTCCCAAATTCTTTGCGGCGCACCTCACTGTTGTACTTGCTGAGATGTTGCTGGAAGATAGATATCTTCGAAACATCCATGGGTGGGACGCTGTTGCTGAGGAGGTTGTTGATGTCTGCGTCAGCATGCCGGTGCATGAACCTGAAATGATGACAGCAGAGCTGTCAATTACAACTGATCTAAAAGTTGTTTGCGTTTGGGTGCAAACAGCCATCTAAAAAGAACTAGGATGTCGTCTTCTGACCCCTTGACAGCTGGTTAGAATGTCTTGCAATTATATAATTGTGTTAAGGCACGATTTCTCGATCTCAGGCAGGGTGGCATCCAGGAAGTGCTTGGGGACAATCTCTTTGTACCGTTCCACGGCTGCCAGGAACCCGCCACACACCCGCTGGAGGTTCTCCTTGCACGGAGGCTCAACCAAGTTTGAGCTGATGTGGTGGGCGGTGTTTGCGACTGCTGGGAAAGCATCGCGGTAAATTTTATACCAAATCATTTCCAAGGCTCAACTTCTTTCCCCCAAGGTTTCCTCATTTTGATAGCCAATGCAACATAGTCTTTCTCCATTCGGCTCACCAGCAGCTTGGCCAATTCTTCAGTATTGGTAAGGGCCTTGCTCCAAGATTGAAGTGTTCCAGTACCCGAGCAGTAGTCGTTGTTGAACCACCCACTGGCAAGCGGTTCATGAGTCAGGAATTTTGGCATTGTAAAGCGCGCCACAAGCTCTGTCAGCGCATTCTTCACAGAAGGGGCGATGTTGCGCAAGAGGTTGACTGCTGCTCCACTTTCAGCAGCGCCAAGTTGGTACGCAGCGGCGAACTGTGCCACGCTGTCATAGGCCTCAACATGGACCCAGGCCCTGTCCCCAAAGTTACAAGGCTAAATGAAACCCTTCAAAATCCTTGAAAATCTTGAAAGATCTTAAACATCGAAAAACCTCACGACAAAACCTGGATAAAGCCTAGCCTGTAGCGAGGCAATGGAGAGCTCACGGCTCATGCCCGTGCGGCAAAGGAATTCCAGTTGGTATAGCAACGTGAAGGCGTTTGGCCGTCTTCGGATCGAGGCGCTCAAAGTTACGCCTGGAAAGGGGATGCATCCAATTTGTGGTGGTACTGAAATCTGCCACGTGAATGCCAAAACAACGCCCCCCCAAAAATGCCTCGATTCGTATCCACCACTTTGCTGGAGTCTGCATCAACCACCGTGACATGGATGGTCGCAAAGGACCTGAAACTAGGACTCAGGCTAGGTGTGATATGGATGGTCAAGAGATGGGCAACCGTTTTGTATGTTCTGATTTGTTTGTGTTGGTGAGTTGGTGCAGCCGGGTTGCTTCTTTGTCTCAATTGGCAAAGCCTGTGAGAGAAAACATCCACTTGGGAACCCCCCTCGATTCAGTGCAGTGTTTAAGGTGGGTTGCCAAACTATCCCCCGGCCTCGAAGATGTCATTATCCACCCACGCAGCGTATAGCACCGTGAGTGCACATACTGAACGAGTCCAGCCCTTGACCATGAAGAGCTGTTCGGGTGGCAGGGTTTTAGGGTCCATCCCTAGGTCGGAATCCACCCGCAAACAACGTGGAGGGCTTTTCAGCCAACTCCGATCCAGGTGAGTGCAGCACAGCCGTTCACCGCCAGGCACGTCAGCGCTGGTTGCAAAGCCGTTGAGCAGGATAAGTTGTGTGAGAGTCTTTTGCAGGTCCTAAGACCGATTGTTAGCTCAAGCAACGGGACCAAGACTGAACATGCAAATGGTTTTCCAATGATATGGTATAGGCGTTCTTTTCGGATCAATCCAAAACACATGATCTGACGTCCCCCGGAGTCCATAGTCTTGCCGATGCGGAAGGTGGAATGGTCGGATGAACTGACCGCCGGTTTTGCCCACATCACCAATGCTCATGTAGCTCCTAGCAAACCCAACCATTCATCAGAACCCTGCAAAAAGGATCAGCAATGGGTGGACATGTTTCCAAGAGTTTTATCACGCTGCCATCTGGGTTGTGCACAAAGAAGGGTCTGCTGGAAATGAGTCGTCCAGCCACTTGTAGAACTCCACTGCATGACCCTGAAACAACAAACGATGAGATTCGATGAGATTGAAGCAACATGTTCTTCAAGATTCCACTCATTTTTCCTGGCCTCGTCGCTAAGTTTCGATTCCAGGAACTGATCAAGGCAAAGGCTCTGCTTCCCGACGTTCTCGGTCCTGAAAGTATATATATATATATATATAGAATCTTATAGACACGGATATGGCTGAGTTCTTCAAGAATTGTTTTCACGGTTTCATTATGTTTCATTAGTTTCCTAAAGTTCATCAAAGGTTCAACCACGCATCGAAGAGGTGCATATGGGGGAGCTTCAGGGCATCAGGGGCAATCGATGGTAAGTCTCCGCCCTTCTTGGCCTTCTTGGCCCCTCCCGCCCCTCCACCACTGCCACTGGTCCGCTTCTTTGGAGGCATCTCGAGTCGCCTGGCAGGAGTGACTGTCGGAGCAGTGGAGGGCTCGTGATCGAGTTGAAGGGGTTCTGGCCCTCATGGTGGTTTCTTTCAAGCCGAACACGAAAGGAGTGAACCTTTACATGGCACGGACGATCACGGACGCGAAAAAAAAACTTTGTTAAACAGGTTTGGTGACGTTTCTCAACCGGGGATCTGGCACCCCGGACTGGGTGCCAGATGGGGATGGTTGCGTTCAGTGCCCTCCATTTCTCAGATTTGGTGACTTCGGGTCTGCTACGAGATCCAATTCCCAACGGCCGTCTTGTTTTGAAATAAGTTTACCAACTGACGTTTTGTGACGAGCTCCATTTCCCAACAGCCGTTTTGTGACGAGCTCCATTCCCCAACTGCCATTTTGTGACGAGCAGAGATCGGATTCTTCACAAAACCTTCCGTATCAGGGTCTGTTCCTGAGGTGACCATGCCCTAGACAAAAGCTTTTGAGATGCAAGAAAAAATCACAAACAACTCGGTCAAACCAAACACCGAAGTTGTGCCGAGTGGAGTCCCCGCTAAGCACAAACACAATACCTCTGAGCCTCCACCCAATAAAATTACCAATCCAACATTCACTAACATAAGGATCTGGGAGAAGACCAGGCAGGTTGTGCCGAGTTGGATCCCGGCTAAGCACAAACCACCGAGTCCATACAGCTGTCGATTTTGTGCCGAGATCAGCGTTCACAAACAGCGGGCACTAATTGCCCAGCCCTTCACAAAGCGTAGGCTTGGCACATTGGGCGGATGTAGCTTGCACAAGCTGATTCACAAAAAAAGGATGTTGGAAGTTGGAAGAGACCACTCTTGGAATTAGCCGAAACTGTTGTTCACAAACCAACTTGCGCTGGCAGCTGCTTGTACTCTGCGCTCCCCTACAGGTTAAACCCCCGACTCGGCCACTGCTTCTCGGATGATTTTGAGAGCAGTGCTCATGTCAACCCCATGACTCCAAAGCTTGGCAGCAGAGCGGTGCAAAATCTGATAATCCCTTGCCCGACGGTAGCGGACCATTTCCTCACGGTTTGGGCGATCAACAAGCAAACGTAGGCGGTTTGGAGCCTGGGCTGGGGCAAGGGTGGGCGAGGCTGCACACATCCAGACACCACAAACAGCGCCAAGACTTGCGATTCAGTGCTCTCCTGTCTCCAGTGGTTCTGAGCTTGGGACAGCTTCCAAATCTCTGCCCTGCACATGGTGCGGGGCATTGACCCCCAGTCCGACTGCGGGACCACGAGCGGGCAGCGCCCTTGGGAAAGACAACAGGCGAAGTTATGAGGCTAGGAGGTCGTTGGAGGCATATACTGAGCCATGGGCCAGCTTACATCAACGAACGGGTCATCAAAAATGCCATAGGACAATTTGTCCAGGGCATTGGCAGCCGAATGCATCTCAAAAGGTTCCTGGCCTAAGAGGCAATCAAAGAAATAAAGGGCATCACAAGGCGGTGAAGCTGAGACGGGGGCGCATCAAGGATGCATATTTCCGAAGCTTTTGGTTTTCATCAGAGTTCTCATTGAAAGCCGGCTCGAGAAAGACTGGCCAGGTGTGGAAGGTTTCACATAATAAGCTTCAAGTGTTGGAGTAGGGCCCGTTGTTACACAAAGCTTAGTCAGAAAATTGTAGGAATGAACTCTTTGGTTTCCATCCAAACTCTGCTCCAGTGTCAGGACGAACCTGGTGGTGAGTCTCCAGTGGCGCTTTCAGCCACGCAGGCTGGCAGAAAGAGCAAGGGGTTGGGATCCCAATGCTCAGAGGACATGAACCGCTTTGTCCTGCGAGGTGACAGGGCACCACGTTTGGAGAGACCAGGTCAAAACATATGGACCATGTTGCTTTAATTTATTTATATATATATATACATTGTTCTATCCATTGTCTCCTGACGATAACATCTCCACGGGTGAGAACATGGCGGCGCCTTTGCCAAAAGCTCTGATCGACAGTTGTAGGGTCAACGCCTGACGGTGGGGGTTTACAAGAACTGGTCCATCCAAGAAGCATATCAAGCATATCATATTAAGGCTTAAAACAGGGTGATGTACAGCAAAGCTCCTATTTCACTAACTTGGGGATTTCCTAAGCGCTCTCAAACCCCCTTGAAATACATGGCCTGCGTCCTCCAGCCGCTGCAAACAGAACACATGTGGCGCACCAGGGCCACCTATACCCTTCAGGTGTCCAAAATGCATGAAGTACCCCCAGAAGTTTTTCCTTGTGGTGTTGAAGAGGTGCAGAGAGGTTTCAAATAGACTATTGCAGCCTAAAAGTTGAACTACCTCAAAGTCAACAGAAATATTGTTAAGTCATATGGGGCACCAATCTCGATACCGGTCCATCCGAATGGTTTCCCGGATCTTCTCATAGGGCCGATGCGACGGATCCTGAAAATACTCATCCAAGCATTGACGAAAGGCTTCTGGTGTCCAAAGGTCACTGTGTCGTGAAAGCCATGCCCTCAAATTGCTGAATAGACTGTCGATGTCCTCATGAGAGTGGCCGCTGCTGAGAAAAGTAAGTTGACATCCTTTGAGTTTTCTCAGTGCCACCTGCCACGCAAAGTGGCGCAACAGGGTGTTGTTCTTAGCCTCCTTAGAGGCGTTGTCGGCCTGAATGCATAGCATGATTCGACGAAAGTCGATCCGCCGCTCAAGCGCAAGCTTTGACATTGCGTAGCTCACGATTTCAGCCGTCCTTGAGCTGGTTGTTGAAATGCAATGATGCGTGAGGACGTTCAGAACTAGATGGCCGTGGGCCAACAAACTGGTGCAAGCCATGCGGGGCCTAGCCCATGAGCAGAAGTCCTTGGCGTTCATAGTTGGGCTCTTTGGCCAGGAGTATTTCTGCATGTCCATACTGTCCAAAATGAAGGTCATCTCTTGGCAGCATGGACTGGTCGCGCTCAAGCGGCTCTGCGAGCGATTGAACCAATAAATGCGACGGTCTGCCAGCTGGCGAGACAAATGTCGCTGCAACTCAGCAAACTGCGCCCTGCGAGCAGCAGCGCAATGGCCTAGCTTCTTGATAATGAGCCGATGCCTGATGCAGATAGAGCATTTGGCGTGGTGCGAGTGGAAGCGCACCCGCAGTCGCTCTTTGAACTCTCGTTGCCATACCTGGGGTGCCAACTTCATCGAATCCAAACTTCCAGGTGGAAAGGAACACAGTAAAAACAACTGCAAAGTATTCAGAGCTCATTATGCTGAGACATGGGGCAGTCGAGAAAAGTTTCCGACTGATCGAAGGATCTCTCGTTGCCGCTTGGCATTGCTTGTGGTATTCGGAAAGTGATCCCGGTGGTAAATGTTTGATGGAGCTTCTGTTCATGCTGGGAGAATCAAGCTTTTCAGTGCCAAACCTGGGCCGTTTGTTTGAATTCAGGCCATCAGGAATAAACTCGGCCACATTGGTCCACTGTTCCATCAGAAAGTCGTACACCTTCTTGTACTTCTCTGAGGGTGCCTTGGGCCCCCTAGGCACATATCTACAATCGTAAGGGCAATGTTGTTCACCTTTTCGCGCCGCTCTCCCAAGAACTCCAAACCTTTTCTTCCCTATTCCCATCATCCGCATGAACCCGCGGCCGCACACCAGCTGCCCACAGATTCTCAAGTACCTCGAGCCTCGGCAGGCGTCCTCCATGGCAGACGACTTCAACCAGCTGAAGACCTAACGGTGGGGAGACTCACTGGATAGACACGGATGTAAAACGGAACAAAAGGAAACAAGGTAAATAGACCCGATAGACTTTTCAACATGTGCTGAACCGCTGGGCAAGAAACATATTCGTCCTTCTCAAGTTTGGTCATGCTTGCCATCAATCGCCGCTGCTTCAACCACTCTTCGAACATGTGGATGGAACCATGGAAAGGTTGAAAGCATTTGCAGCTACACCCACAGCGAGAGGAAATCAAATGCCGCATCTTAGTAGGGTCCACTGTGCTTCCATAGGCATACGAAGTACCAAGAAACTTCTTCTTGTAGCGGGGAGGTCGCTTGCGGCGAACGTCGCCGAGCACCGCCTTTGGTGGTGGTCGGTCGTTGCACCTCTCCTCATCGCTGAGGCTGGTCACAGCTTCCAGCATGTTTGCGGGGCCTCAGGACAATGCGCAGGGCGCAAAGATGGTGAAGGTAGTGACAAATCTCAGACCCTGAATTAATTTTTATGGTGGTTAGGTATTTATGGGGCTGCCTCAATAGACATCTGAGGTTTGTGAACGAAGGACATGGCGATAGTTGAAATTGTTTGCAACTAATGATTCCAAAATATATTCTAATGATTCTAATATATTCTAATATATTCTAATGTTGAGATATGTTGAGAACAGAAGTGGACAGAAGTGGATGGCACGCTGAGATTGCAACTAATCAGTGTTGAGAACAGGCGTCCTGGAGTTGAAGCGGGGCAAATGGACATATCATGATGGTAATCATCACGCAATATCAACTTGGAAACCATAAAATGTGGTGCAAAGGCTCTAGACGCATCCACTTTGCCACGCTTTGTAGTCGACTTTCTATGGTTGATTCATCTCTACACGCTCCTGATACCTGATCCAAGGCCAATGGAGCTCGATCTTTTCCTCCAGCAGGCCGGTCCTGCGGGCGTGGTTCTGTCAGCAGAGACGCTCGGGGTGAGCGACTATGAAACGTATGAAATCACATGTCCTGAACTTTTGTCAACTGCACTCCATGGCTGGAAGCACCACACTGCAGGTACCCTCGCTGGCACCGAACAAACAATAGATAGGAATGGGGCTCTGAGAAACTCTTGAGATGATGGACCCACTTGTTGGACCCACTTGCATGTTGGCGCCCACTTGCAGAACTTCCATAGGTTGAACAATTGATTTGAACGACATTGAGCCAAGCGTTCTGACGGCCGCTCATAGGAGAAAGATTGATTGCAAGCAGCTGAGATTTCAAACATGCCACTGGCGCACCTGTGGAAGCTCTTCCGGTCAAAGCTCCCGGTCAACGCTCCCGGCTCAAAAACAGAGCTGCAAGTAGCGAGTAAACCAACAAGTAAACCAACAAGAAGTAGCGAGAAAACCGTCCACATCTTCATACAACTTGCAGGTGGTAACATGATCGATCTACAAATGCACCAAGATGTGCATTCACATTGCATTTCTTATCCCTTTCTTTGTGCGTCGAACAACCCGAACCCCTTGCGGAGGTATGCGAATTAGACGCAGCCTGGCTGAGTCCAAAGGTGAATTGACATTTCCAAGCTGCACAGGAAAACCAACAGCTCAGCTCCGGTTCGGCTGACTCGGCTGAGAGATCCAAATCTCCTTTAGGAGGTTGGCTGCAAAGTTGGCCATGTGAGGTACTACGATGTTACCTACGGCTGACAGCCGTTCCTTCCAACCCGGGCTTGGCTCCGGGGCAAGCCAATCACACAGCTCAGGCTTGTGCGAGGTCAGCATCCAAGGGCTCACAGACTGTTCCCTCATTTGCGCTTCGCTGAGCATAGTGTGGTCCTTGTCAAGGGCAAGACAAGTAGTAGATGGTGATGTGGAAAAGGTATGAAAGGTCACATGTTTGTTTCTGATCCCATATGTTGCGTGTTCATGCCTGGAACAGGTTGAAGGTTGGATGCGCGATGAGGAAGAACACCCGCTCGCGCCAGATCTGGGTGGTACTATGATGCAACAACAACACACAAACGCTGGATATGTGAGGCCCACATGCAGCACATTTCAACTGAGGGTTGAACCTGCGCGCCAACCATGTGACCATTCACAGTCGCGTAGACGCACACCAATCCACGCTTCTCCGATTCCTATCCATGCTCGCATGCAAAGTTAAACTTATATATTGTATATAATATCAACTGCGCCTCAAAAATGTAGTCAAGCACTTGGCGATGGTTTGGTTGGAGGATGGCACCCACGTTCTCCAACAACATAAATCTCCTGACTTGCTTTGAAACGGCGGAGCTCCAAATTCTTTGATTATCTTTGATTTAACATAATCCAACACCAAGGATTGGGCATAACTTTTAGTAAAGGTTCGGTGGAACAGGCTGCTCATCATATAGGCGAAAAACATGCTTCACCAGCGAAGTCCTGGCGTCCTTCAACCCCAAGCCATGCCCAGCCTTACAGATCCCCTGGCACGGAAATCCTGCGAGAAAACCGTCCACATCCTGCTCCAACTTGCATGTGGTAACATCACTGTAGATTGGCCCTCTGTCCGCCAGGCCATCATGCTGACGTTGCGCGATCAGGTCCCGGCACCAAGGATTGCTCTCTACCTGGGCGGGTTGGAAGTGAAGGGGTTCAACTTGTCCTTCGAGGTTGACATCAGTTGTACAAGTTTTTGGGCCCTGGCATAGCAAACACTGGTGCAAAGACTCAGCGACAGCGTTGTGAAAGATTGCTGGTGAATTCTAATTGGACATGCAATATACAGAACTTAGGGTCGAGCTTTCGCACACCCAACTCGAGTCCAAGCACACCCGAAAACAATGAGGCAACCCGGAACTTGGGGCCAGTCTCCTGTAAAGGTGCAAGAAAGTCCAAAATAGTCCAAATGTGAACAGAAGGTTTCAAGGGTCCTTGTGCATCCAAGGGTAAATGGAGCAGAGGTCGTCCACCACTGAACCCGGGGCTGGGTCCGTCCAGCCACGAGGAAGCCCTCCAAATGCATTGGTCCAAGATGGTCCAAGTCTTGACGTTTCAAAATTATGTGTTCACACCTGGCCTGCCATAGATTCACCTATGTCCGGGGTGGCAAACAAGCCACGTGGCTTGCCCGCTTGGCGGCATGCCAGGATGTAGGATTCCCAATGGTAAACTTGATTTGCAAAGTCCTGCAGCAAGAACATCTCTGATGACTCTAGGCATGAAACAGGTTTGAACGACAGATTCAGTATAAGTCCGGTCTTGTGCGCCACGCTTCGATAAGTATTTTGGGTTTGCTCGCTGCGTTGCCCCAAAGAGGCCTGATTCTGGAAAGCTCTGTGGTTGCAATGACAGAGGCTGGAGCGATGCTTGAGGTCGGGGCGGATGGTGCCCCATGTGTTCACTGTGAACTTCTTCTTCAAGATTTCACCCTTTTTGGGCAAAATGGTATCCTTCTTGGGCCTCTCAGGCACCTCAAACAATTTCACCAGTAGGAATAAAACTTGGCATCCTAGCAAATCAGAGTGGATGAACGATAGAATAGTGATGCAATCAAAGAGCCAACACTATGCCCAATGGTGTGCGTGGGAGCTGTGGCATGAAAGACGGGCTGTGGGCGTTGAGCTGTCCTTCCTTCCAAATGCCCCATTTGGGAACCTGCCATCCACAAAAAAGCATTTGGGAATATACTGTAACATTGCGCATGAAGATGTAGTTTTTTAGAACTCATTCAGCCAAAACATAGTGCCTTTTTGCCCCCACTCTCATGCCGTTGCCTAAGTTCATTCCACTTACAGTGTGAAGCGTTGAAGTTGCGCCACTGACACTTGGGGCCCGAGCACAAGCTCCTGCTCCTGCTCAGCCATCTCATAACTCAGTATATGGGAGCAAGCGGTGCGGGTTCAATCCAAACCAACAGAACCCTGCTCTCTCTGACATCACAGGGACCCTGACTCGGACAACTCATCCACAGGGCTCATGAGCGGCATAGCGGAACCAGCTACGAACCACCAAACCCCTAAAGTTCTCCTGGAAGCCACGCGAGTTCATGTGTGAAGTGCACGCAAGTACGTGCAGGTCAACTTGAGGCCGCCATCGGCGACAAAACATTTGTTTTCTCCCAAGTTTTCCCAAGTGCTATGCCGCGATTGAACCCTGTGGCACACGTTTGGAACCACGGCAAAATCATCGTTAATCCTTCTAAAGAATCTGAGCCAGCCTACTGATAAAGCCTGCATCAAATCCAAACGATCGAGAAACAAAGAAGTTCAAACATTCGAGAATACACCAAACATTCAGAAAAACATTGGCTCAAACATGTTCACTCATGTCGGTGTAAAGAATCCTGCATCAAACTTTCGAAGAGAAAGTTCTTGTTAAGTTCTTGCGTGTAGTGTGACGCTGAACCCCGCGAGTCACAAAGGGGCAAGAGAGCCGGATCCATTAGACGATAAGAGGCTTTGGACCTTCCTCCGGTTTTAGATGCTAGTGATACTAGAAAAATCCGGACCCCTCGCCCTCACCCCAGCAGCTCAGCCAGCCGAACGCGGCAGGCCCAGAGCAACCTCACCTGACGCAGTGAGATCGGGCCGGGAGGTGTTTAGCCAGGTTCATGTCATGTGTCACGCTTAAGTCACTTTGCAGTGCCCTGCCTCGCCCGTCGTTTCATCACGTGCTTGGTGGGCGGACCTTTGGAGACAGGTGGTGCCGATTTCAAACATGTTTGGCCACCAAAAACAATTCAATCCCCACACTGGGCTTCACATCACCGGAAAAGCAGTTCTCACTCTCAACTCAGCCCGTGGCTGGCCAAAGTCCAAAGTTGCAGCCAGCGTTCGAATTGGCGACCCCAAAAAGAAGCTAAGTCACACAAGGAACTAGTCAACTGTTGCCAAAAACTCCACATCAAGGTCACCGTCTCTCAGTCGTTCTAAAGCTTCGTCCACAACATGCCACACAGAAGTCAAGGTCTTCTTTGGGCATTGGACACCAGCGGTCTCCTCCACGTAAGCTGCAACCTTGGACTTTCTCAGCTGGAGTGTGGTAGGGTGGTGTTGCAGGCTGAGGGTAGCACTGTGCGAAGGACAGTAGCTGCAAAGCTTTTTTCTTCAATCACCTTGGGTATATATTGGTTGATATTGGTTGGATCACATTTGGTTAATGCAGGACATTGTTGACTTGAGCATGGCACCTCCATTGGGCCAGCTTCAGTCTGAGCATCGTCACGACATGCAAGGGTGACCTGTCACATGAAACAGCAGTCAAACAAAGGGTTGATGACAGGGTTGGAATTCAGCCCGCAACACCTCCGGCGAGAATGAGTGGCGGTACGCCTGAGAGTTGTTGGCGGTTGTGTTTCACCTGTCCGTTTGCTTAAAAGCTTCCAACATGAGGGCAGAACTCGCTGGGTTGGGTTTTGGACTTCATCCAAGATCTTCAGGGTTTCAGGAGACCATTGAAGCGCATCCTGCAAGAATATTCCCGGGCCAACAAGACAAGTTACATGTAGATTCACATCTCCTGGCGGCGAATCCCAGCCTGATTGACAACGGATTTGGCTGAACCACCCCAAGAAGAGTTGGTTGTTGAGGCTTTGACAGTGCGTACTGGGGTGCGGCTTCGGGAAGATAGATCCTCGCTCAAACAAAACTTACTGTATCTTACTGTAGATGTCAAACACGTTTGAACGCAGAAAGGTGAAGCCACAAGATTGTTCGGGATGTTTCACTCCTGATATTGGCGAGACATCTCTCAGCCTGACTGGTTGCAATCTTGTCTGAGATGGAACAAAGATCTCTTCGATGCTGGGGTTGCGGACTGGAAAGATGAGCCCAAACAAGTTCCCCAAAGCGGCCTCCCAGCGCATGATCAAGGCCACCAGCCCCCAACACGTGTAAAAATTTTGGGGGCAATCAAAAAACCACGCCTTTCACCCCAAATCTTGTGCGGTGGCCATTCCAGCAAACGAACCGCCGAACCGCCGAACCCGTGGCCAAACAGCCGCGAAGCGGGCGATGGTTCATCGCTCGTCAGCGAAAAAAAGACAACAAAGCTGGCTGGGAATGTTGGCGTGCACATTGCCTCCAGGTCCATGCACGCATATAATATATATATATAGTACGTTCATACTATGTATGGCATTGCCATGGCCAGAATGTGTGCATAAACTTTAAATGGACAAAGTTCCACGGAACTTGTGTTTTGTGCCATTTGTTCACCAACCTTTCAATGGCACATTTCTTGGCGACTTCTGCTTTGGCTTTGGCGCACTGACTAGCAAGTCATGTCAAAACCCTAGATGCAAAACAAAGCCCCCAACCAGAGGAACAGAAAATCAAAGCAAAACGAGAGCACGTTATGACAAAGCCATGGAGCGCTACCGCAACTTCTTACGAGAAGAAAGTCGTCCATATCCGCGAGACGCTGCAGGCCAAGACTATGTCCTTTCGCACTACATCGAACATCTTTGGGAGACAGGAGAGGGAAGAGCACTTGCCTGTGACTCCGTTGCAGCGGTACAAGACTTCCACCCGTTTCTTCGTGGACATTTGCCTAGTGCATGGCGCCTTCTGAAGACATGGTCCGCAAATGAACTACCCAACCGTGCACCCCCGCTGCCTTTGGAGGCCCTCCATGTTCTAGCTGGATATGCCTTGTTTAGCGACCAACCACTGTTCGCCCTGTCCTTGCTTCTTGGGTTTCATGGGCTCCTACGCACCGGGGAGCTACTAGGGGTGCAAAAGGCGCATGTGGTGCAGTCAGGTCCTCGGAGTCCAGCCGTGATCTCACTCGGGTTCACAAAAGGAGGTAAAAGGGCAGGAGCCGCAGAGAGTGTCACGATTCGAGAAGAAGACACTTTGCGAAGACTTTGGCAATGGTTGAGTTCACCGCACACCCCAACAACCCTTTGTGGAACACCTCATTCTTGGAGAAAGACCTTCAATGAGTGCCTCTTAGCTTGCCAACTTGACAGTTATGACTTCAGGCCCTACAGCCTCAGGAGAGGAGGGGCCACGATGTATTTTGGCCGACACGGCTCGTTGGACCGCCTCCTGATTCAAGGGAGGTGGGCCTCCAGCAAAACGGCCCGAATTTACATTAACGAAGGTCTAGCTGTGCTCGCTGAGCTTAAGCTTACTTTTAATGGCACTGCACAAGCCTACAGAAGACAATTTCAGAAGTCTCTCCGTGTCCCGCTTCAAACTCTTGAGCTTCACCCCAAGGGTGGGCCAGGGGGACGTGGAAGGAAGCAGAGACCAAAGCGCAAAGCGCGCAAATAAGGGAGCTTCGA
>CAXAMN010007779.1:2570585-2581960 GCA_963970005.1 Durusdinium trenchii | reverse complement strand
AGGTCTTGCATTGCGGTAAAAAAGGAAGAAGAACACAGGGAGTCTTTATATATATATGTATACATATATGCCAATATATTCTAGACTCCGGAAGTTCCTTGTTGAATAGTTTGCGCCGCTGGTAGTTAGCTCCTTGTCGTTGGGTTCAAGTTCGCTCATGCGTATCGATTTTCATCACCCAGTTGATATTGAGCAAAGAAAAGTAGCTGTGAAACAACTTCATCAGCAGAGAAAGGGGAGAAGAGAAGAGGAAAAGGACTAAGTGCAATAATGCAAAGTAGCACTTGGGATTGTGAGTTTTGAACCATCCTGTATCATACTCCATAAAATATAGATTGTGAAGTCGTTTCACTTTGGACTCATGACACATGTGGAAGACCGACTGATCACACTGAGAGTCTTGGATGAGTGTCGCTCATCGTAGACGGCCAGTGCGACCAGCGGCTACAGACTCGGTGGTGTTCGTGCTTCATGTGTTTTTGTTGGGAAAAGGGGGTGTCGATGGATGGTGTCTTTTTCGTGTAGAATCTTGGCGCGATGTTGTACATCAAAAAAGAACAGGACAAACAAACGTATCCTTCTGGAAGAGGCCACACGTTCATATCTTTGGCGAGGAGTGGTGTCTTTTTGTTCCTTTGTTCCTTTTCTTCTGTGGCAAAAGTTGGGGTCAGTGTGTTTTGTTTATATTTTCAATTTTCGTTGTTAGCACCTTTGAGTTCGACAGAGGTTGAGAATGTTGGCTTTCCACCAAAAAAATCGTACAATGCCCTACCAGGGACACACCCGAATTCTGCACTTTCCTGAAGATGAGGAGATTTGGTCCGGTGGCCAAGCTTCCAGGTCTGGACATGACTTTGAGTCGGGTGCTTCCTTGCTGACTGTCACAACCACCTAAGGGAACAGAACTTGCTGCATGTTTAGCCATCGGTGTTGAATGCTTACAAACTGAGCCATGTGCATGCAGCTTCGTCAAATGCACAGGGCCCCATAGGGCTCATTGCGAACAGAGACGTTAACACTTATGAACTTTTGCCGGCTTTCATCAAGTTTGTTTACGCGTGGTTCTTGCCAAACCGTTGGTCTTGATCTTCCTCATGCGGAGTTCATATATTGGTCCAAGGGATGCCTGCATAGAGCATTACCCCTTGGTCGACTACATGTATAGATCCAACACTGCATTCACCATGCCCTTGTTTTTGGAATTATTCAAGGAATTTCAAGGATGTTCACAGGGCCCAAATCAGATTCCAAACAGGGCATTTACTCTCCAAGAAACAGGCTTTTGAGTCTTTGATCCAGTTGGCCCTGGCCAGTTGTGGTACAGTAATTTCAATCTTCGGCATGCAAGGTTTCCGAGCGAAGCAATGGAGAAAGTACGAAGCGGCAGCCGAGAGTATGCTGGAGAGGGAACCGACCGCTGACTTGGCATTGGCCGGCTTTCCAAATTGGCAAAAGGCAGAAATGCAAGTTTTCTTGGGCCCAATTGGAGAATATGACGAAGTGAAGATGGTCAAGGACGATTATGACACCCCCGTTTGTTTGGTGTGGGTGAGCCGGGGAAGTATTCCAGCTCTTCTTGCAGCAAGGCTCAAAACGAGCCGGCTGATTTCTCAAGGATTGCAAGTGGTACTCGCCCGAGAGCACACACAAGACTTTGGGACCCGCTCAAGTGGTACTCGCGACTATCAATTTCGAAACGAAGAGCGCGTGGTGCTCTTGAATTTAAGATCGCAGACTGAGCTGAACGGCACCCCCTGCACCATTTTACGATTTGACTCCAACTCCTCTCGATGGCTGGTGCGTTTGGATTCTGAAGAGGAGGACAACGAACTCTTGGTCTCGGAAGCCAATCTGTTGCCCCTGTGGGCCGAAAGAAGCGATGAGATCGAAGAAGCGCTCTCTCCCAAGGCTGAAACAGGCGAAGGTGAAGGGTCGGACGGTGAGGCGCCAAAGCCGAATGAGGCCGATGAGATACCGGAGAGTGATCCAGACACGAAAAAAGGAAGTTCTATTTTTGGGCCCCAGCTAGAGCCTTCAGAGGGACTGAACCTCCAAACCCTGCCCTATATCCTCTATAGTAATTATCTGTAAAAGTGGATCTGGTTGGAGCCCTAGGGTGTGTCGTTTCTCCCGAACCTGCCAAACTTGTACCACAAGTCAGCTAGTATCCGGTCAGCTAGCATCAACGTGAGTTTGCCCTATGGAGTACTGCCATCACATCCGAGGTGACCAAAGAGGAGCTCGGCTCGAGCAGCGAGAGCTCGGCGAAGGAGACGCGGAGGCTGAAGAGGAGCCGGAGGAGCAGAGTGAAGCGGAGGACACCAACCTCTCGAGGAGATCCATAGACAAAGCTGATTCGAAAGGCAAAGTGACGCCTGAACCGAAGAGGAGGGGTGAAGTAGTACGGTGAAACACAAAAAGTCCGTGAAGTACCACCCGCCAGAAACGGGATCAGTGGAACATGGGTGACGCACATGGCACAAAAGGAACCAGGTGAAAAGTCGTGGTTTGGGCGGAATGTCGTGTTTATACTTGGTAGATTCTATACCTGGCAGGGAAGGAGGGCTCAGACACCACTTAGGTCGGTGCCCCTCAAGGGGTCGGTTGTGGATCTTAAAGAGATTAGAATGAGGTCGTTTTCTGCTGGTCACTTGAGTTCCAGGGCTGCTTCCACGTGCCCTGTACTCGCTAGTTATTCCTTCCGAACATGTGTTGCAGGAGGGATTTGGTTGTCTTAGGAGTTGTTTTTAATTAAGGAAAACAACCATCAACTGGGCGACTAATTATATACTTGCTTCTCCAACTCTTTGCATGCATCGTCCTTTTTTGAAAAGCGCTTCTCGTGCTCAGTCAGGCTGCCCCGATGTCGTCCCCGAAAGCAACCCCAAAGTCTGCCATTGGACCCCCACGGGTCAGACACGATGGATCCAACCGCCCCAAGTGATTGGTAAATATTCTGAGCCCATCCATCATCCCATAAGATCATCTAATATCCCATGGAGTCTGGGGGTGTTGCCTCCTTTTTGCCCATAGCACTATATATATATAGCCTTTGCTCCTCAGGAAGGCCTCGCATGCCGTGGTGGTCACCGGCTTCCCCCTGTGGGACCTGGAACGGATCACCGAGTACTTCGCGCGCTTCGGGGAGCTGCGCACCATCCTGGGCCACGACAAGGCCAAGAATGGACGGAGGAAACTCCTGGTGGCTTACTGTCGGAAGGTGAATGCCAGAACCACCCAAAAGCGTGTGGATGGAACAGAGATTGATGGCTTCAAGTTACATGCCTTCTTTCCCGAGAAGGCAGAGGCCAAGGCCAAGGCGAGGGCTCCAAAGCCAACCATCAGCAAATGAATGAAGTATAATACTTGACGTTGTTCTTCAACAGAGGCACGTCCGGCGGACAAAATGAGGCTTGCTGCGCCAGCGAGGCTTGCTGCTGTGGACACTCTGGTCTCGAGACAAGGTCCATTGCGTTCATCAACCGGCCCGGTTCAACTATATGGTATAGCCCTAAGAAGAAGTCAAGCAGCCAGATCATGCCAAATCCATCAACAATGAGCCCCCAAATCATCCAGCTCTCATCTAAATCCTCTAATTGACATGCTGAAAAAGAAAAACTTGGTCTTCCGGGTCGGCACAAGGGGAGGTCCTTTCTACTTGCCTAGGTGGATTTTGTCGATCCATCCACGCATTTCCTTGGGGCTGGGCAAACATAGGCCTCTCCATTGATACCATAAATGGTTGGTTTTCTTCATTTTTTTGTCGGTGGCTGTGATGCAGGTAACCACTAGTTCACTTGTTGCTGGGTTGGCAAAGAGGTCACTGGAATCCACTGATGGTCATCTTTGATTGCTTGATCCATCACCAAAGCAACAAGACTCACCCACAGAATTCGTACAATGTAGACTCTTGATGAATAAGCCCCCATGTGAAGAGGACTTCCAATTCAAATGGAAGGGTTTATTACTCAATAGTCTAGATTAGCGGAGTATCAAGGAGTGTTACTTGAGGAGTAGAGGTTCTCCATTCTCGAGCACTGGATGGGATGGGTCAGATGGGTCCAGGACCAGACCAAGACCTCCCGCCGGGCCCAGACCTCCCAGGGAGAAGAGATGCAGTGTTCCACTTGGGAGTTTCTCAAATTTCATCAAGTATACACTCTGATGAAATAAGCATGGTTACGTGAATGGGATGGCTTCGATTTCGGTTGACCTGAATGAAATCCGAATACCAAAACAGATGCTTGTTCACACTTCCACGAGTATTTGAAGGACTGTCCCCGAGAACAATGGTAGGACAATGCAGGACATGACCGACATGAGCCGACCAAGTGTTTCAACCAGCTGTTAATCAAAAAATGTGTGCTGCCCCACCCCCAATACAAAATGGCCTCTGTTGTGACCTATGAAGATCTGGACATGGCCACCGTTTGGAAGCTCTTCCCGAGCTCCTCCCAAGCTTCGGCTGGGACGTGGGGACGTGTTGTTACCGAGCTCAAATATATAGGGAGACCTCGCAGGCAACGACCGCCTGGAAGAAGGGAAATAGACCAAAACCATCCAATACAAATTGGGCCAGGGGGTCAAATCAATCAACATACACACCCGTGTCAAAACGTGTTGGACCCAAGTTACTTTGGTCGGCCTTTGCGAGACTCTGCCTCAGCTGGACCAGGTGAAAGACGATTCACCCCACCGTTAAGCCTTTGTGGTGAACGGTGGGTCGAGTGCTGGGTCGAATTCCACACCCATCAGTTTGAGTCAATTGTCTAAGTTGCAGGTTGTGAGGTAGAGAATCCGAACTATGATGATGATTTACATTAAAATTAGAAAGGACACATTATTTACATAAGCTTGAATGGTTGTTTCTGGTGTCAGACAGCCCAAGGTCATTTGACAGTCCGTGATCCAGGTATATCTGAGAACGCCAAGTCAGGGATGTTCCTACATTTGAAACTGGGTGGTCAGCAACTTGTAGGTGATTCATTTCTTTAGATATCTCAAGATACATAATATGTTATTGATGTTTAATATATATATATAATAGTTTACACATATAATATATATATATATATATTATATATATATATATTAAGATGGCAAAACCATCTATATTGAACATGGAAGCGGAACATTGCCCCCTTGACAAACATGGGACTTGTCTACTTCCATGTGATGTGCCTCGAATGGCGGGCATATTTGCCATGGTGCAAGCTCTTTTTTTCAAGGGATCCATTTGGTACCTAGATCCCACAACGTCCAAAAATTTATGGTCGAAGACCAGGGTCGTTTCGATTTTTTCAAAAAATGAGCGCCGTTTGGCTTTCATCCAATTCGATCACGTCGCTGTTTTCAGGGCCCCCTGCACTCAATCAAAGGTCTCTACATCACGCTTTGCCAGCACTGCACACAAATAGCGGTTAAATATGTTTCTTCCATGTTGCCGTGCACTCACTCTCCTGGAGAGTCGAGCCACGACACCAACAAAGTCCTCCGACATGAAAGTTGCCTCCGCTATTGGGTTTATCACACAGGAGGAATCTTTGCAAAACTGCTGATATGACTCTAAAATGATATGTGGAGCTTTGCCTTTAGTTTGAAAAGGCAAAAACCTTGAGAATGGCATTTCAATGCCAACTTGGAGTAAGCAGTGAGAAACACCTGGCCAGCTTGTATGGCCTGCCAGGCCTCGGCCTCCTGAAGCCAAAAATTTGAACTGAACAGCACACTCATGTGATGTGAGATTGCGTTGCTGCCGTCCGCAATGAGCTCCAGTATTGGGTCCTCAACATATTGCGCTGCAACGTGCTCAACAAACTTAGTGAGAGCTGCCGTGTCCATATTCTTGGACCAATGGCCGGTCGGGTAACTCTTGGACGACTCATAGCCGAGAATCTCAAACGTAAACTTTGAAAAGTTCAATCGTTCACCACTTTGCACCAAAAATTCCTTGAGCAAATGGTTGACTGCCTCCAAGCCCAAACCAATACGACGTTGCTTGAATGTCACCTTGCACATGTACACAACGCTGCTTGCAACCCAGTCCTTTCCAACACCTGCGTGTAGGACATGAAAGAGGTCAGGCCGATAGAAAGATGCTTGATCCTCCGCGTCGGTCTTTATGTGGGCCAGGAGAGGAGAAGGTATCTCCCACGGGAGTGGGTTGTGCACACCCATCGTTTGCACCCAATCTGCACTTAATATTCGACAGTCTTCAAAGCACGGTCCCATGTGCATGTCAGCGGCGCACAACCAACATATTCCCTTGGGCAAAGCCGTTGAAGTATGAGACTTCCTCAAGTTTGAAAAGCTGCGGTTGTGGTGGCCAATCTCACGGAGAAATGGTGCATCTCCGGTGATACCCAGCACCGCGACTTTCCATGTCTTGCCATTTAGCTCAAATCCAACATGGTACAAATCAGCCAAGTATTGCCCCCACAGATCCACCAACGGTTCAAATCTCAACCGCTTGTTCTTGTAGAACTCAGCCTTCATTGCTGTGAACAAGGCCCGAGTTGTCAGAGAACGGCCAAGCAGGTTAACTCCAGGAACGTAAGTCTCAGATTCCGAGCTGCTGGACATGCCAGAGTACTTCCTCTTTCTTGGTTGAGGCGCGATGGGGGCAGTGGCCTTTCGCGTCCCACCCCCCAGTGCATTGAACATTGAACAAACCAGAATAGGATCCTTTTTGTAGGTGCGGCCTCCATCACCGTGAAAGAAATATGGAAACATATGGGACCAATCCTCCTGAGTCTCAAAGAGTTCGTGGCCCGGCTTGATTCGCCGGAACCTCATCCAAAAGTCGGTGAGTGTCCTCTCCACTTCTTCAGGGTGTTCACCAAGAATATTGTTCACAAAGCCCTTCTTGCCCATGGCCACTAAAATGTCCCGCGGGTGGAAGCAGGGGTATGTGAAGCTGTCGTCAAGCTGCATCAAAATGGCTGGGCATGACACTGCCAAACCACATTTGGTCAAAGATTTGAACAAGCCGTCATCAGGGTCCTCCGATCTGATCCTTGCTATTTCTTGCAGCACTGGGCAGGCGTCGGTCTTCGAAGCTGCCTTTCTTTGCCTCATCAACGCAGTCAGCAGCAGGAACCTTGGATTAGTTGGAAGATGTTGGAACGAGTCCACGTTCCCAAGACTAACTCCAAGGAATCCCTTTCAAGATTTTTTCCATGTGCAACAAAGAAACACCTTTCCCGTACAGCTTGGCAATGTGTTTGACGGTGTTGCTCAACTCCCTCTTGTAACCTGCGGGGGGGGCTCACAAATAGGAAAAGGAACATGCATGTCTATGTAGAGCAAGCTCACGAGCCACTTCAGACCTAAACTCCGTCTCTTTTGAGCCCCATTCGCAGACACAGGCTCTCCTAAGGAGGGGCAGGCCTCGAAGTTTGTGCCCTTTCCCACCTTTCCCGGTCTGAAACCCCAACGGAAAGTTGCGTGAGCAACCCCTTTCAAACGGGTATATCGACCCAAGCTATTGGTAAGCCAACAGGCAGACTAGGATGGTCAGGCAAGCCCATCACTCACTCTTGACCTTGAGCTTCTTGGCCTTGGCGACGAAGATCCTGAACCAGCAAATCGATATTTGTTGATTGTTCGGATCTTTTTTCATGCGTAATTATGTGACTTTTCGGAAACAAGCTGGCCTGGCCGATGCTTCTGCTGAAGTGGCCTTCGACATCCTGAATTGCATTGCAAGCGTGGGGAGGCTAGACTTTGCTTTAAACAAAGCCAAGCTCTTTTCAGATCGAGCAACGATTTTGTGATGTTGTTGAACACGGTCTGCAGCTTGTCGTTCAGCCTAAGGGTGCCAAGGGTATTGAAGTAGTTTTTGCAAGTGGTTCAAGGAACACCTTTGACACGATGAGTGAAACAATCTCAATCGAGGGGCTCTTTGGAAAACCCTGTTGCAGAACCTTCAGCGTGCATGTCCGACATTGATTCATACGAATCATCGAGCTCCTTGATGATCACGTCAAGTTTGTCAACCGGCCTCAGCTGCGCTGAGGAAAGAGTTTTTGCAGTGGCTGGCATCAATGAGCGCTGGCATCACTTGTGGCAAGCTACGCCTTGCAGGCCGTATCTTGTTTTGCCAACTCCCGGATTTTGTCGGCCAAGTTGACCAGAGTAGACTTACTCTTGAGCGTGTTCTTCTGGTACAGCGCCAACTTAGACTTTACCTAGGTCGAAAGATCGATGCACAACGATGTACAATGATCAATGCAGCTGCCACGCCAGCCTTTCATTTATTTGTTGAACAAAGTTGACCTTGGGTGGCCCCAAAGTTCTTTTCCAAAAGCACTCTAGCAGCTTAAAATGTGTTGCTAATCTCATATGTGCATGCAACCTAGATGCGGATGCGCGCGAGTCCCCTTCAAGATCTGGTTGCTGGCCGCTCCCAAACTCAGGAAATGCCCCGTCTTGCATATCGGGAGCCCCCCAAACGCAGGTCATCCCCCATGACTTCCTGGTCATGCTCCCTGGTGATCGAAAGGGTTTCCAAGTCCTCCCGACTCAGCTTCCCGGAAGTCCTGACATTGACCCAGTATTCAAGGGTGTCCTCATAATATTCGCAAATCCTGCGGGCTTCAAGAATTACAGTAAAGCATGAGGGACGGGAGTTCTTGCAAGAAGCATGTACATAAACAAACAATGTCCTGACGAGCTTTTGCTAATGGCCCACTTCTTCACCTTCTCGATGCGCTCCCTCAAAGAAAGGAAATGCACAAATGCTTTGGAGAATGTGTGAATGAAACGCCGAAATAAACAAGAATAGACGACGGGGAATACCCCAACTCATTCTTCATATCCTCCTCAGAATAAAAGCCACCGGTGACTTCAATTTTCTTGGACCTCGTCGTTACTGAGAGGATTTTCACCCTCTGCATGAAGATTGCCTGCGTATTGCAAACAGCCAGTAGGCAACACCTATAGTGCTAGCTATTGCAGGCTATTGCGACTTTGCTGCATTTCCAAGTGATGTAGTTTGTTTCACACATGGTCCATATATGGAAAGACCAAGACCTAACCCAGCCTTCACACCACCAGACTTTGCCCACATGGCGAAGAGCTTAATTATCTTTGCCCTCCGGTGTGGCCCACAGTTTGCTCACATCCTCAGGGACCTCGATCCTTCCACTACTTGGTTTCGGTGTGACAATACGCCTGATTTTGTCTTTTTCCGACTTAGTCATGGTAGCAACATGAAGGATGACAGGTGCTTCTTCTTCCTCGCGTTCATGTGTTTGTTCTGTGCTGGCAGTACTGGAGCCAAGTGCATGTGCCTTTGCTGGCGGCACAGTGGCCTCCCCTGCAAGATGTTCAGGAGCGGGATGAGTCTCACGACTGGCCTGAGGCGAAGAAACGTGCGGAACCATCCAAAAGGAAGGACGGCATCATACGGCATCTCAAACACAGTGTGCAGCCATATGTCTAGCAGCGCGTGCTGCCAAAAGACCTCCGAGGGAACCGATTGATCAGCGCATCCGGAAATCTGCAAGTCTTTAAAGGATTGGTGCAAATTCCCCACCTCAACTCGAAGGCTTGGTGGCACATGACCTGTTTGGACAAGGGATGCGATTTGCGCTTGCTGGCTTTCCAGGAGCCCCAAGATCTTGCGCATCTTGTCCTTGGATTGGATGAGGCTAGGTTCCCCGGGCCTGAAACAAGAAACAAACAGTTTTCATCCTGTCCACACCTTCTTGCAAAAAAGGATCCCGCCGGATCCCCTCGAGCGGCTCACCGTGCACTATGCTTTTTGGAGACCCTGGTTCTGTGGGGGCAGCGGTCGGTGTGAAAACCACGCCAAATCCAGCCTGTGCCATCTCCTCCTCACCCTCTGGGAAGACCAAACTGGAATCTGGCTTTGGGGAATGTCTTTGTCGGCTGACTGCATCAAACTGATCTTCTAAAGTTCGGTTGGTTGGGAGTGCAGCAGCCGGGGACGACCTCGATGGTTTGGGTGGAGCTGCCTTGGAGGGCGTTGGCGCCGTGATTCGCTGAATCCGCTCGGCCGTGCTCGGGAGAGGCCGAAGCCTCTTCATTGGTCTCTCTACTGGCGAGCTGCACGCATAGGCAGGCACTGCTGGGAGGGGGGGCCGTTGAAAGTGATGGCCTAGCAACACACTCAACTGGGCTTCTAGGGCATGAGGCTTTGGCAGCCATCGGCCTTTCACTTCCAAGCATTTTCAAAGAAGCTGGCACATCTAACTTGGGGCGGTTGCCGGTGTTGCCATGAGGTACCTAGAACGTGAAATTCTGCAAGAGAAGAACAATTAATGTCTGCACGGTTTGTGTTCCTTTTTTGGGGGGCACTGAGCCATCACCTTTTGGGGACTTGGAAGCTGCTGCATCGGCCATTGACTGAAGCACCTAGCAGGTGAGTGGAAGACAGATGTAAAAACATCATGCACTAAGAACAAAAGACGCTTTTGACAAAGCCATGCGGTGGTGGTTCTTGATAAGAAACTATCCATGTGCCTCTTGAACCTGCTGCAACTCATTTGGGTCATCGGGCAATTCTTGTTTGATTGCTGCTAGGCAATCGTTGTCCATCCGTCTTATCCCCGAGAGCAGCGCCGAAGCTGACCAACCGCTTGCGAGCTTCGCAGGCGCCGACGCCATGATGATCCCTGCCAGGTGCCAAACATGGGCGGACGCGCTTTAAGAGGTCAAGAGACCACATATATATCCCTATAATGTTATACTAGTGTACAAACTCCTGCAATGTATATATATACATATATATACACCAAAAGGCAATTTTTGGACGCGACCTTTATAACCTGTTTTGGAAGCTTTTTAGAAATAAGAAAGGTCGCGTCCAAACATTGCTGTTTAGGGTCTGTTGGTTCATGTTGGACTCTTGGAAAGCCTTCGAAACAGTCTCGAAAACCCTTCGAAATGGTTTCGAAGCGGGTTCAACGCAACAAGCCCTCGAATTTTGAAACTGGTCGTTGGCGCGCGTAAGATTGGATGTTGCAGCTATAAGATTGGTTGTTGCTCATGTAGGATTGGATGTTTCGATTTTTTTCCCCACCTGCCAGGTGAGGGTTGTTAGATTCTATCACAGTTGTTCTTCCTCCGCCTCCGCCTCCGCCGCCTCTTCGTCCTCCTCCTTCCTCCTTCCTCCTTGCTTCCTTCCTCGCCAATCTGCTTCGCCGATCTTGTCTGGCCAGCTCCGGATCGCAGTGTGCACCCCTGGACCTCAACCGCAAGGATCCCCTCGCAGTGTGCACCCCTGGACCTCAACCGCAAGGATCCGATCGCAGTGTGCATCCCTGGACCTCAACCGCAAGGATCCGATCGCAGTGTGCACGCCTGGACCTCAACCGCAAGGATCCGATCGCAGTGTGCACCGCTGGACC
>CAXAMN010007779.1:2452474-2570575 GCA_963970005.1 Durusdinium trenchii | reverse complement strand
CTGGACCTCAACCGCAAGGATCCGATCGCAGTGTGCACCGCTGGACCTCAACCGCAAGGATCCGATCGCAGTGTGCACCGCTGGACCTCAACCAGATAGTTTGTCAGATAAAATGCCAGATAGAATGCCAAGTAGATTGCCAGATAGAATGCTGCAAGAAGGGATGCCAGATAGTATGCCACATAGTGTGTCAGATAGATTGCTAGATACATTGCCAGATAGAATGCCAGAAAATATGCCAGATAGAATGTCAGATAAAATTCCAGATAGAATGCCAGAAGATATGCCAGATAGAATGACAGATAGTATGCCAGACAAAATGCCAGATAGTATGCCAGACAGTATGCCAGATAGTATGTCAGATAGATTGCCAGATAGAATGGCAGATTGAATGGCAGATAGTATGCTAGATAGGTTGCCAGATAGAATGCAAGAAGATATGCCAGATAGAATGCCAGGTGAAACACGGGGATTACTTGAAGCTTGAAGCAAGATAATTTGGCTTGCATCAGTTGCATTTTGGCTTACATCAGTTGGGCAGTCCGTTGTGCTTGTGCTTGCTGGCAGAGGCTGGGCACTGTTGACTTTCAAGCGCACATGGCTTGGATCCGGCAATCATGGAGATTGAGTGCTTACTGATGCAGAAGCCAACATGTTGTGCTATTGTTTCGGTTCAAGAACTGGTGTGTTTGTGAAGAAAGGAAGCAGAGACAGTGTTTGTAGAGAAACGAAGATCTAGAACCAGAACATGCAGAAACCATAAAGTCATCATGTTTGTTGCTAATTAGTTAATTCACATTTGGAGCTTCAGTTCTGCGGCCATGGTGAAACATTCATGGCCACAAGGAGTCACCAGCTGGGAGGACACAGTGAAATTTGCGCAGTTACTGTTTGGTCGGGATGTGAATATTGAAAATTACAGCCGACGGCTGCCATTTCAGAGTGATGAAAGCTTTTTGTTGTTTGCGAAGGGGGCGTGCAAAGAACCACGTCCCTTTAGTTGCCTTCGCAATCTGATTGTTGCACAGTTCGAGGAGATCAAAGAGTATGAAATCTCCCGACGTAACAATGACATGAACCCGACCAAGTCGCGGCAGATGCTGAGTAAAGCTGGCAAGCATGTGCACTACTACAGCTGTCAAATCACAAAAGATGCTTGCACGCGCAGAACAATTTTTGGGGCTGATGCGCATCAGTCTGTGATTCCCACCAGTTCGTCTTTGTAGGTCAGTGGTGGCGAATTTCAAAAACAGTTTGACGAAATTGTGCGGTCCAATTTCAGGGCCTTTGGAAACCAGTCTGCTGTTCCTGTTTGGTTTAACAAGACGTGGCAGGCACTGTGGAACAAAAATGATCACAATCAGGATCATGGCATTTCAGCACATGCAGATTTGTCTTCGACATATTGGCACGGAGATCCCATCACAAGCTTCTCCTTTGGTCATGGTGGCATTCTGCAAGTGCTGTCGCAGAAAGGCGGCCCTGGTACTGCGAAGATGTTGTATCAGGAAGATGGAGATGTCTTGATCATGGCAGGAAAATTCCAAGAGGAATTTACGCATGCAGTTCCTTCGCGAAAGACCTGGGCGAATCTCTGCGCTATGGCTGGGAGCGGTTTTGTTGCAATGGAGGACTGGGAAAAGAAAGGTGTGGAGCGTGAAATCGCTTTACATGAGAGCAGAGATGCTCAGCAGCAGAACTTGCGCTTCAATTGCACACTGAGGTGGCATCATGCGCATTGGCAGGGTTGCTGTGAGTATGTGCGGCCTCCGGCGTCCATGGCAGTTGGGTCCTCACCAGTTTTGTCTGGGTCCGGCTTCGTCTGCAGCAGCGATGGCAGTTGGGTCCTCACCAGTTCTGTCTGGGTCGGACCTGCCAGCGCAATCTGCTGGGTCTGGGTCGCGACGTGTGATAGGGGTGAAGAAGCGACAGGTTGGTGCAGTTGACTCGAAGCCGTCGGTGCTGATTCAGGAGCCTGCAAAGGAGGACGCAGCTTTACTGCAGAAGTCTGAGAAGACAGTCCAGATCCTGTGGGACTGTCTGGGATCTATCGCGTCTCAGTCTGACATGTTTTGGCAGCTGCTGCGGTCGGTGCCACTGGTTGATGCACGAGACATGCATCGGGAAGCATTGCTTTCCATGGAAAGGGCATGCCTTTCCTGTAGAAACGAGCTGGAGCGAGCTTTGGAGGCGGTGGAGGACATGGATGTGCAGCTGTCTCCGCATATGAAGCCTTGAATGCGCTTGCTGTGGCAGCGCAGCAACGCAGGGAGATCCTATCTGGCTTTGGCAGCTTGCGTACTCGTGCGTCCATGTGAGTGGGTGAAGGAAGTTCTTCAACCGCGTTGGGACAATGCTTTGAAAGGTGATGTATCCTATTGGAAACTGTTACTGTCTCATCGGCAAGTGATGTCGTTGTTGAACGCAACGGATGTAGATCACACCAAATGGTACAAGGCTGTGAATTTGCGAAATGTCTGGGAGTGTCCTGCGGCAGTTCCTTGTGCTGGCAAGGACAGGACAGGAAAAGTCAAGCAGAATGCGCGCGCAGACTTTCTGCATGGTGTATATACCTTATCGGGTTGGCCAACGTTGCTCATCTGAGGGTTTGAGATGGGATTTTGCGATGACGTTGCTCGTGAATCTACACACCACCGACGTGTGCTTTTCCAGTCGCAATTCTTTGCAGAAGTGGCGGAAGAGAAAACGGTTGAGGTCATGGTGTCTGTCGTGAAGGACGCATTTTTGAAGTCTTTGCAGCACTTGCGGTGCTCGGATGTTGACAAGCGGCACATGGATCGCACCGACGGCCAGTTGGTGAGTGAAAATTCTGATATTTGGGTCTGGGCCAAAGCTGTGTGACCTTACCAGTGTTGTCTGGGTCGGTCTTGTCGATGCATTTGGTCGGCGCTCGGAAAGAATGAGAAAAAGCGGTTTGCGTGGTTGTGCGCAGGGGAAGGTTGAACATGAACATTGATTGGTCACTTTGGTCATGCAACCTTTGACAATTTTGTTGAGTTAATTGATGGTAACTGTTCAATCAGAGACAAACAAACCGAGACACACTAAGCATGTCTGTGCCCATGGTCATCTTTTGGCCGCTGTCAGGGGATGCGCTTGTACTTTTACTTCGTGCGGGTGTTACAGGCGTGGTGCTCTGTAAGTTGGTTGCTGCATTTGGACAGCAGTTGACTTCGAGTTCAGTTCGTTTGCCCAGATGCAAAAGAGGATCCTGGATTGGTACGTGAAAATGTTGGAGGGTCAGATGATGCAGAAGGATTTGAACCAGCGTTTGAAGATGCCCTAGACCCTAGACCCAGACTTGGATGGAGAGGTGAAACTTAAGGCTGGAGATGCGCCGCTGAAAGTACATCACCGCTTGACCGCTGATGAACGATCTCGGGCCTTGACATTTCACAGACAAAAGCATACCAAATTTGTTCGGGACATGATTGCTGCTGGTTTACTCCCTTTGACGTCAGATCAAGATGCTCTAGAGAAAGCGGCAAAGTACGAGCATGACTCCAAGGCAACACTACAAGCAAGGGATGAGCAATTGCGACTGAGAGAGAAAGTGCCCATGATCACACAAACGTTGCTTGACTCGCAGCGTGCTTGCATGACAGCTGACGCCATGCAATCTCACCGGTCTTGTCCGGGTCGATTGGGTGCAGCTGTTCAACCAGGAATGGTCCTGCCAACTGAAGGGCGCACGCAAGAAGAAAATACTGCGCCTGTGGCAAGCTGGCGACGCTTTGAGCAGCCTTCCGATGCAATGGCGAAAAAGGTTACAGAGTTCGAAAAGTCCATTGGCGGTTTCAAGCTGGCGCAGGAGCAATTGTGTGCTTGCACATGGTTTGGCGAAGCCACGGACGTCGCTTTACAAGAGGAAGAAAACAATGTACCACTTCGAAATCGCAAGCAGCAAGTATGTCTTTTGATCGGTGCTGGGGGCACTGGAAAAACTACCATTGTTTTGGAGCTCATGCTCGAAGTCTTTTGTCACTTCTTTCCAGCACGGGCTGGCGAAGAGGAGCGATACATCATCGCCACATTCAGCCATGCGCAATCAGATGCTTTCGAATGACACCTATACCGTGCTCGCACATGTCACACTGCTTGCTCCTATCGGGTGGCCAGTCTACGGAACAAGCATCTCGCTTTGAAGACCAAAGAAGAAGAAATGAAGCGACGATGGCAACCGAAGATCCTGGTCATTCAAGATGAAATCAGTTTAGCGCCGGCAGCTGTGGAAAATATGATGCTGTATCGAACCATGCGAGCACGCCAAGATGAAGGATTGGATCCGCCCAGTTATGCGCAGCCAGGTGAGTTGATGGGGCACATACCGATCTTGCTGATTGCAGGCGATTTCTTGCAGATCAATCCCGCCAATGAAATTTCACTGGCAGATGATTTGGAAGAGCTAGTGCGCAAAGCACCGCACAGAGTGCAATCAGAGCACTACGCTGCTCAAGCGGCGGTGATGAGCATTGAGACGGTCATTCAGACATTCACTTGAAGAAAACGAAGCGGTTTCTGGACGCGGAACTACCGGACATCACGGCAGCCATGCGTGTGAGCTCGCCCAGTGCACCTTTGCCAGAAGAGTGTTTAGCAAAACTGCGCTCTCGCAAAATTGAGAACTGCAGCAAAGACTTGACAACCGATCTCTTCAAACATGGCCATGTGGTGGGAATGTATTGGGAGAACATCGCTCGCAGCATGTTGGAAAGAGCGCGCCGAGATGCACAGGAGTTGAATGTTCCTCTCTTTTGTCTGCAGGCCGCAGACCAGAGACATGCCAGAAGGAAAAAGACTGCGGATGCGCAGTTAACACATCAGCTGCTCACTATTCCCAATCCTCACCGCACGGGCAAGCTGCAGGGCATGTTGCTACTGCATGAAAACATGGTAGTGCGCCTGGCGGATGTGCTAGCGCCGCACCTTGGACTGGTCAAGGATAAGTTGGCTGTGGTTGTGAAAGTGGATCTGCATCATGCTGATCAACAACGTCTGGCCAACCTAGAGCCGGGTTTTCGTCAGTTCTTTCCAGAGTTCATGGCGAAAGGTATCTGGGTCAAGTTGCTGAAAGGACAAAATTTGCCTATGGAAGAAACATTGTTGCAGAAATGGGACGAAGAATGCGCCGATGTGACGGAGCATGCAGCAGATGCCAAAAGTTTGCTCTTCGTGGAACTGGTTCATGCTGAATTCAAAATTGATTTGAAGATTGGAGATGAAAATGAGAAAATCGAAGTGATTCGTTGGCAGTTTCCGCTTTTGCATGGCATGTTGCGCACTGCGTACAGTGCTCAAGGCTTGACTTTGGATGGAGGAGTGGTGCTGGACTTACGTCGTGCAGGTGGATTGGAGGATTCTCACTGGTGGCTCGCCGTTTATGTCATGCTGACACGTGGTAGGAAATTGGAGAATTGAATCTGATCTTGTTGGGATTTACGGAGCGAGCTTCTGCGCAGTGGTCCTCCTCCGTATCTGCGACAACTCACTGACAAATTGGAAGCCAAAGCTGCTTTGACCTTTGAGCGCCTCCGCTCGTGGCCTGCCTACGATGCATCTTCTGACCGGTGATAGTGGCAGCTGCGTTGGCGCTGGCTGTGGCCTTACCGGTTTTGTCCGGGTCGGCCTTATAATGGCGGCAATATGTTGTGATCTGCCATTATGTGAGACGGCTATGGTGCGCAGGGCCTGTTTTGGCATGTTTGTTGCCATGGCTGAACTGTTTGTGATATTTCATGACTGACTCAGGCGGTGCGCACGGCATGGTTTGACATGTTTGTTGCAGACTGAACTGCATGTGACATTGCAAGACTGATTCAGGCGGTGTGCGTGGCATGTTTTGGCATGGTTGATTTTGGCATGTTTTGGATATTGCTCTTTCAGGTGGCACCCTGCCATGTTTATATCTGAACCGCTGCCAGGGGGAGCACTGACATGATTTGGCATGTTTTGGCATGTTTTGGATATTGCTGTTTCAGGTGGCACCCTGCCATGTTTATATCTGAACCGCTGTCAGGGGGAGCGCTGCCATGTTTACCAACTCTGTGTTTTGAGTCAGCTGGGCCTCTTTGAGATGTTTTCTGTCGCTGGGCCAGGTCAGACAAGATGAGGCGACCTCCATGACCGGCCCGTTAGTGATTATATTGTGGCGCAAAAAAAGTGCAGCGAGCATGTTTCTGAACCAGAATATCCTCACCATGACATTTATACAATAAAATGTATGAACGTCATGGTGGGATCACTCGAAGTAAAGTAATTATGTTTTTTCTTCGAAACTATACCGTGCTTATACAACGAGGTCAATTTCGAATTTCGAAGCGTCGGGTGCCACATGAACACAGATTTCTTGCATCATATATGCCCTGCGCCATTGAATTAAGTGAGATGCTTAATATTCCATGTTCTGCCATGGCATCGTTATAACCTGCCAAGGTCGTGCCCTGCCCGGAACTCTTCACTCCAAGTAGCTGGTCCAAAAGGCGCCCTGAACGTCGATGGAACTGAACTTGATAAAAAGCAGGACGAAGCACAGCAAAATTTTTGAGGTTGGCTGACCATTCTGCACTAGAAGGTTCGCGCATGAACTCGGATTTTCTGCCCCTTTTGCTTTCCCCAGCAAAAACTCTTTCAGCTAGTGAAATCTTGGACCTTCTAGTTCAAAGAGGTAGGAATGATCCATTCCCATCCCCGTGGGACAACAAGGCCCTTAGCTCCTAATAACAAGTAGCGGACCATGGCTGGTAAATCAGCATCGTGCCACAAGTCCCCCGTGTCACTAGCTTGCCACAGGTGAGCCAGCTCCGCGGCATCTTCCCTGGCGCTGGAGCGAGGCTCACTCTCCAGGACCTTTGGCATGATGGCCCTCATTTGCAAAGCAAAGGATTTGGTATAGAACCTAAGCCACTGTCCTCATGCCTTGCGCATAACAGTTATGCTGACCATTCCGAAATCAGCTAAGCTTGTGACTGTGTTGAGCGTAGCATCTTCGTGCCGCGAAATCTAGACTTTCCGGCCTTGTCTATATATTTCCGCACAGGCTTGAAAGAAGGGTTCTTGTCCTGCAGAGATTTCTTCATAGCAGCCGTCAACTTCCCCTCCAAAAATGTTTGATGGAGGGGTTGTTTGACCAAAGAGTTGTTCTTTTTTGGAGAAGCACTGCCATAGTGGGCCATCCAAAAGTGGCATTTCCATACCTGCAGCAAAAAGACTCATGGTACACATGCATACGGTGCACTACTATATTTAGTCTAAATGCCCCCAAAAGCACGTGAAGGAACAACCGCAAACCAGAATGATGACCTGGCCTTCATGAGGGAGCAAACCCACTGAAGTCGTGGGTGGCGAAACAGCAGACTGGAACGAGGTTGCTCCACAACCCAGGTGCCATGAAGGCACATCACTAGCAACAGCGTCAAGGCTAAACGACATGCTTGTAAATTTCCTTCCCGGACACACTTAAGGTTCAAATTTCCATGCGGGTCAAAGAATGAACGTAATGTCGGTGCTCTGCTGATGGCCACCCACGTGCTACACTTGATGCCAGACCAAGTGGTAAAGCCTTCCTGGGAACCACGGAGAACGCTGACCAGGTGTGTCCTGAGCAATTGGAAGAACAGGGTTCAGCTAGGTGAACCTGAGACAAACAAGAAGCTAAGGTTGGATCCCAAACTCGGCAGAAGTACATATGTCCATGCCACGACCGTATTCAATATCCAGTTTGGCCGCAGGATACTGTTCACGCAGGGTCTCCGTCATCACACCAGAGCCGGCATAGTGTTCAATGAACATGTAGGACTGCAACCATCCAAACACTAGCTGTCCGATTGAATATGAATTGGAAAGCATGCTAAAACCTGCCTCGTTTAGCTCGATTTGGGTGTTCCACATCAACAGCAAGATGGCGAGAATGAACATCTGCGAGAACGGCTGACGTTTTACATTCCTATTGGCGATTGAAAGTGAAGCAGCACATGTTAGAGAGCCCTGCCTTTGGTGCCCCAATCCGGAGAAGCTTCAAAGCGACGCTTGGGAACTTGCGCGCCATACTTGTTCAAATTAAGCGGTCACCCGGGGAAGCTAAGATCCAGCTTTACTACAAATCTCGCAGTGTTCAACCAACAACATCACAAGACAGCCTGCACAAACAAATCTGCGTGCACGATACAGTACACCTCCCCACATACTCCGCAGGACCATCCTGTCGGCTGAGCGCACCTGCCGGCTGCAATTCCGGAGATGGCCGACCAGGCAAGAAGCCCAGCAATCTCGCCGTAGTCATTCATGAGAATGTACCTGTGGGCACAATCAAGTCGAATACATAAAAAGTGTAATCCTATGAGAGGCTGAGAGGACACAAAAGGGTCCACACTAGAGGCTAGTGTGGACCCTTTGTGTCCTCTCAACCTGTGTTGGATTGCTAGATCCCTCGATCGATCGCCCTTGCACCCATAAACGCGTGTTTTTTTTTCCGCACCGCTATGGGTATCCGATCGATTGGTAGCAGAGGGCGATGGAATCAGATGGTTTCTACTTTTCTGCATGTGATATCTGAAGCCCCTAGTGCTACTCGCACGCTTGAACATCCAAAAATTGGGTCTATAGTTTGCAGACCCAAGGTCACAATCAAATTCATCATTGTTGATCAGAACCCCAACCCATATTGTCATCTCATCGCGCTCATCGCATTCATGACCTCAGGCGGCGTTGATGGTCTTCAGAAAGTTCTCGCCAAGTTCGGTGAGGAAGCTACCTGGACAAAGTGCTTTTGGGTGGACTGTGTTTTGTTGGGTGGTGTCCGAAAAATGTCCCTCAAGAAGAAAAAAAATCCCGTGGACACCCCTAATTGATCCAAAAGGAGGGATGAGCCAAAAGGTTGACAAAGACTGTCCAGGCGATGGGCCGATGTTCTCTCCTTTCAAGAATTCGATAGCAAGCGGTTGATCAATCTTGTTCACCCTGTAGGGCTTTCCGGCCGCGGATGTGCACTGAACCCACCACTTCTCCTGGAGCGGTGTTAATGGGTGTATCAGAATGATTACTTCGACATTGTTTATCCTTCAGCATATGAACAGAACAGGTACCATTCTGGACACCAAAGAAGACCTCTCCTCAGCTTTGGTATGGGAATGAAGCTTCTCGCGAAGAAAGGAGTCGTACATGTCCTTGACAGCATCCCAAAAAGCTCCACCAAGCTCTGTTGATGGCCGGTACCTCTTGGCAAATGTCGCCCTCTCAGGATCTGCCCGCTCCTCTCCCTCACCTGCCTTCACCTTTGCCTTTGCTCTCGGATTCCTGGGCTTCCGCTTCGCTTGCTGCTTCGCCTTTGCCTTCGCCTTCCCCTTCGGCTTTGCCTTCCCCTTCGGCTTTGCCTTCACCTTCGTCTTTGCCTTCCCCTTCGGCTCTGCCTTCGCCCGTCCTTTTGCCTTGGCCTTAGGCTTTGCCTTCCGTGTTGCGCCCTTGGCCATAGCCTCAGTCTCGGGTTCCTCTGGGGCATCATCTTCACCTTCTTCTTCCTCTTCACCTTCACAACGCTCCAAATCATCTTCAGCCTGCTCCTCCTCCTCCTCCTCCTCTTCCACCTCCTTCTTCTTGCGAGAAGGCTTTGCGGGCTTCTTGGGTGCTTTTGCATCCTCATCTTCTTCAACACTTTTCGATGTGCGCTTGCGACTCTTGGCTTTTGCCAATGCAAGCTGCTGATCATGCAGAATGTGCTGGATGTCACCTGGAGAATCCTGCAGGCCTATGGTCGCATTACGGAACCTTTTTACTTAATTTATTATGTCATATTATGTACACATATACACAATATTGATTGAATATGAGCACGAGGTTTTGCCAGCCCGTCCCTTAAAGACTCAGTGGATTCCAACTGCTCACGCAGTGCAGCGGCGGCGGCAGAAGGCTGGTGAGTGTTCTCCTCCGTCACTACCTGAGCTGGCTGGGCCTTCAGGTCAGGATGCTCCTCGCTGGGTAGCCCCATCTTCTTCTCAGGCGAGTCCACAACAACGATCTCACCGGCAGGATGACTCTTTCCTAACAGGCTCATGGGCAAACAAGACCAACCGCAACCACCAAGGCGGCAAGGCCTGAAAAAATTATATACACCTGACAGGTAATCTTTCTGATCTGAGGTTGGCGCAAATACCACAGAGAACGACATACCAAACTTCATCAAACTTTCACCTAGGCACCAGGTTCATGGCCATTGCCAGTCGGACGCGAAGAGTCTGAAGAGCACCTACCGGACTACCGGACACAAGCCCATGCATGTATAAAGTACAAACACCGACTTTCACCACATTGCCCCTAACGCTTGAAACCCGTGCCAAGCCTCAGTTTCTGCTTCACCACTTGCAGAAGCTGCTGGATGGCTTCCGGCTGGATTGGCGGAGGGCTCTGAGGGGAAGATGGCGATGGAAGGACTTGCGGTGGCACGGAATCTGTCCATAACTGCGTCTCACCCTCCAGAGCCTGGCTTCCTCGAGCCTCTTGCACTTCGGAGGTCTCGCCTGCTCGGGATCGGGGCTTACATCGCTCATGGTTTCCTCGTCCAACTCAACCAAAGCCGCCAGCTCCAGCCAAGCTTTGGATTGGGTCTCTTCATCAATGGAATGGCTGCGGGTCAAAGCATCGCGGATACTGAAGTCACTGGGATCGACATCAAGTGAACCATATTCATCACCAACGTCACCACCGCCCTCATAACCATCAAAAGGGTGTTTGCCTTCCTCAATGTGTACGAATTTGTTTCCGGCAGGAGCTTTTCAGTGAGGGCAGTTACTAGTGACAAAAAAACTATACAAGAGGGTCACCTATTCACAAACAAGATACATCGATAGCTTTGCTGTAGGCTTTGGCGAGGTCCAGCACAAGGTCTCTCACATAGTTGTCCTCATGACTGATCAGTTGCGTTGATAAGGGCCATGGATAAGTCTTATAGTATATATACCTAACCCCCCCAACCCTAAACAAGCGAAAAGTTGTACTTGGGCCTGGGAACCCGTGGCATCTCCCAACGCAACCACTTCCGCTTGACAACACCCAATTGCCACTTGGTAAAGTGGCTGCATGCAACGATCACAGAGAGTGCCTCCCTCGTTGAGACATCCCTCTCATGCATGCTGTAGAATGCCTCAAAAGGAGCCTTAAGAAGTTTAACACATTTGGTTCGGATGATGCCAGCATCAGCCATATGCTGGGTGAAGGGCTTCAAAATGTAGTAGTTGCGTCGAATATTCCTCAAGGTAGGGCATATAGGTGGCTCCTCCAGTTCCAAGCCCGTGTCACACTTCTCACCCGCTGGGGCCGCTGGGATTGAATTCGGGTCTGAAGTTAGAAGGACCTTCCCCTTAATTGCCAACGACCGGATTGACCTCGAGAGCTCCCATGCTTTTGTACATGGCTCGACAAGGAAAATTTCTGAGCTTCACCCATAGTGACTTGACCCGGAATAGCTGCAAGTGTTTTTGGGGCATATTGCGACCCCTGTGCATATACGTGTTCGATCCACTCCGCTCCGCCCCCCTTTAGGGCACAGGTTCATGAAGTTGCCGCTGACCATCCGAGGTTCCGACCTGGCACGGATGGGCTTGGCTCAAGTGGTGGAAAAGGGTGTTCATGGATGGGCGGCAGGGGATGGCAGGACAATCATGCCAGAAAAACCTGTGCAGGCAAACTCCAGGTCTGTCATGTCCATTGCAGGAAACGGAATGTCGAAGATATCTCATCCATGGATGCTTTTGCTGAATCTACCAGCTCAAAAGTTTGAAAACTTGTGATCAGTGAACATTTATGAACAAACTATTTATCACAAACGCATGTATTGCACAATTGGAGTATATGGATGATCAATTGACCATCTCTTGATGCTGCGAGAAGCGAGCATTTGGACACCATGCAGGTTGGACACCTGAGCAGAGCAGGGAACTGGTCGTTTGGAGGGATAGTGGCCGTTCACCAAAGCAACCAAAAATTTCTGGTCGACCCAGGAGCTAGGTAGTAGTAAGAATGCTCCGTTCGTAGCGATGCCAGGAGCCCCGATCGTAGCGTCCTTGCTCCTAGTAGTAAGACCAGGAGCCTTGTTCATAGCTTCTTGTTCCTGGTCCCAGTGGATGCGGATGCCTTCCAAATCTAATACGTCAAAAATCACGTGCACGACGCTTCTTCGAGTTCGAGTCGCTTCTTTGCTTCTCCTGGAGTCACGGCTTCAGGCATTCACGTTGGTTCCAGTTAGGGTGATTAGACAGAGTGGATATGAGTGGATGAGCACATCAGAAGCCCTTCACTCACCAGCTTTGGGAACTGGAACAGGTGGCCTTTTGGAGGGAATCTACAGCAAAAGGTACACGACACAATGCTCAAAGACATGCAAGGACTTTCCACAGAGAGATCTGAGCTCGGAAGTGTTTCTTTCCTTCCCAAGCCTTCCCAACTTCTTTTCCCGTTTTCATTCTTTTCAGAGCTTTTGGGGAGAAGCTACAACAGCCGTATCATGAAGCATAGACTGCATAGACCTGTTCACCGGTTTCCAGAAACCATTTTGAAGGGCGATCCTGCAGCATCAGAGCAAGCTCTGCTCTCTGGAGCTGGCTGCCGGTTGGTGTCATCACCCAGGTCTTACGTCCTTTGCAAGCTCCATGGCTTTCCACAGGAGCGAAATATGTTGAAATACGTTGAAATCGCATGGGGGTATTTCGGGCTAGTTGAGGCGTGCAGGATGTTTGAACAGAACTACTCTGAGAACTCTGCCTATGATTCTTCACTGTAGCACTGGAGACTCATGAGTGAGGCCCTACCATTTGGGAATCCATGTGCATATTATAAGTGTTCTTGATCTCCTTTTCACTGTTTTTGCAGCGGCACCCCCCAAAGAATCCACCAATTGTGCGCCTTAAGACGGGCCGTCTTTCGAATCACCCATGGCCCGGATCCCATCATCACCGCCCCACTCCCGGATCCCGGCTGACCACACAGTTCTCGTGAGCGTTCACGAACCGTGACCACACGGGGTCTCCCGAGCGTCAGACGTCGACCGTCGACCTTCTCGACGTGGACTCGGACTTGGGCGAACCAACCGCGACCCAACTGGGTGGCGTCCCCGATCGGTGCTGGCGCGAGCAGTCAGCAACTCCGGCGGAATCGGTGGAAGGAGACGCTGGGCATCGAGGCAGACATTCAGCTCCTGGAGCTCTACCAGATGCTTGGAGAGACGGCTGAGTCCTCGACTCAGACCGCCCTGGTTTCGGAGGTCGAGGTTGAGGAGATCCAAGTTCGAGAGCTAGCTCATGGAGAGGTATTTGGATGTATTTGGTATATAAAATGGGGGGGCCAGCTAGCACTAGTCACTAGCTCGTAGATACCGTGATGTGTGGTTGCCTCCGCGAAGAGACGTGGGAGGAGGTCAGTTGGTGTTTTCTACCGTTGCAAAAAATAAGAGCGGTGTTTGCCAAGGAAATACTTGATGTCGGACTTGGAGCAAGAGATCTTGGAGACATTTCGTCAAGTCGAGTGGCTACAAAACGCAGCATCAATGGATGAGCTACTCGACAGAAAAAAATAGTCACAGATTCACAGATTAGATTGGTGCAGACTCAACACCTTCAACATCCTTCAACCATTCATGTAGTGAATCTTTTAGCTGTGAAGTGGAACCTCAGCTGACATGCGCCTATGCATATATGCATATTCCAGTGCATCCAGTGTACACAAATCCATGTGGCCGTGATTTTAGTCTGAGATTCCTGAGAACCCCACTCCAATATAGACTTCCACTCATTGGCAACTCATTGGCCAACAAATTCTCCCCAAGCCTGTATCCTGTAGCTCCCAGAAGCTAAAGGGAGCAGTCTTCATGTTGGTTTGAATTGGAATTAGAGTCTTGCCATTGTGGCTGGCGATGTCGCCGGTGCAAGAGCAAGTTTTCAGTCATCCGCACTGGGAGGACACGGGTCGGTTTACAAGTGTTTTCGGAAAGTGGCCACATGTGGCCACAAGACAACCGAAGAAGCTTGCTGGGGGAAAGGTGCCCAGGTACGCCAGGAGCTTATTTAAACATCAAACACAAACACTGATGCGACTGAAAGGATTGAAATCTCCGAAACTTGGTGGTTCTGAAGCCAGAGACGCAACGCCAGTTCTGATGCTCACCTCAACGCTGCGGAAGAGACCGAAGACAGAAAGCCAGCAAATGAACACGCCCCAGGCTGAGCAAGTGGCGATGGACAAGAATGACTGATTGAAGTGGCAGCAGCGATATGTCATACATGGTTGCCTGTTCCGCCATCAGCAGACCTTGGGGCAACAGACCGTCCACATCGGCAGTGCCGTTTGGAACTTACTCTTGAGATGGCCAGAGCCTTGAGGTTGCTGCACGTTGAGATCTAGCTGCATTTCACAGGCATGTTGGTTTGCATTTGTTTGCTATCACTATCACGGATTTGGTGCAAGCGTGAAGGAGAGCGGCTGGCCATAGCTACAACCTTTGAGCAGAGCACTCCAGCACAGGCTGAAGAGCGGTTTGCGCCAGAACATGTGAGGGCAACATGTTTGTAAGAGCATTCCGAGAAGCCTTGTCAGATTTGAAGGATGGCTCCGCTAGGAATCTCGACGAGGAGGGACTGAACATAAGTGGGGTTGTTCCATTTCTTTGAGGCCTTCATCACCTCCGCGTGCGGACGAACACAACACTCCACTCCAGCGAGGTCTTGCCAGACGAAAGGCCGATCTTTTGCGGGTTTGGTTCGCCCGTTTGGGAGACGTTCGTTTGGGAACAACGAAGCAATGCGTGGACAAACTGCTGCAATGCCTTTCACCAAGGCAGTGCCAGATTTCAACGATGAAGGCGGTGACCTTGTGGCCATCTTTTCCTATCGCATATTGAACATCGGAACCAGAACAAAGAGCAAACCAATTGTGGGGCACAGAAGATAGAGAAGGCAGAACTCTCAGTAGCGGACAGGTTTATACTGAGACTGAGAGGTGAAAGTGCCGTTTGAGCTGAAAGTCCCGTTATATTTGTTTACTTTCGCGTTGGTGCACATGTTTGCACATGGTCAGTGCCAGACATGTCGGGGAGGTTTCTTCCCGTCTTTGTTGGGCACCCAAAGTTCTAGAGAGTTCCTTGTTTCGTTTGTTGGCAGATGAGACGGGGCCCATGAGGCACAGCCAAAACTGGGCCTTTGAGTTGTTACGGAAGAGTTACATGGCATGTTTGGACGATTTACTCAATTTACTTGTCATTGTTTGCTCTCCGTTATGGATGTGATTCAGCAAACCGCCGAAGCAACCAACATTATGGTTGAACCAGCTTGGGATTGCCCAAATCTGCACTCAAGTCCAGCGCACTCAAGTCAGCAACTGGGATAGTGACAGAGGAAAAACACCCGAGGAAAAACCTATTTCCCAAGGCGTGCTGGTCCAGCCGCTTGTGACGAGAGGTCTGGGAATCTCCGCCAGCACCGCGCTGTTCCCTGAGAAAGAAGAGCCTACGAGCCAAGATGCAGGTCAGATCGAGCCAAGATGCAGGTCACCACTTGCAGCGCAGACGAAGCAGTTGAAGAGATGACTTTATGATTTGGATGACAGTTCCAATTCTACAATAAGCATATACATAATGATACATATGAACACAGAATCAAGCTCTTTGGCGAAGACATGTGATGAATACAGAGACCTGGTGACTACCTCATGTGCGCACAACACATTTGCTTGGAAATCTCATTGTCAGTGTCCATGGCCATTGTCAGTACCCAGTGGCTGGGAATTACACAGTTGCTTGGCAGCCTGGCACTCCCATTCTGCAGGGTTTGCCACTTGGGGACACCACGTGTCGCCACCGTTTCGACCCCTTGGCTGGGAACGACCCACCGCCGAACCGGGGAACGATTCCGTCGGGGTTGGACGCGCCAGCCGTTCCTGGGATCGACGATGCACGGCAGTCAACGGCAGTCCAGGCCACCCTGCAGGGAGGGTTCCATGAGGGTTCCTTTCCAATCATGTCCATTAAACCATCTCCTCTCCTGATATAGCCATGAGGCCAAAGTTCCTTCAGCTTCACCAGCGGCTTTTGGCGATGGAGGTTCTTCAAGACCTTCTTGGCCCTTGGTGCGCCTTAGCATTTCATTTTTCATTTGTCGATGTTACCTTGGACAACACAAATTGCAAAGAATAAACATATAGTAGTTGGTCCATGAATGCGAACAAATCGAGATTTTTCATTTGCTCCCAGGCATGATCTTACAATGCATCCTGAGGCTCACAGCACCCAGAGCTCATGGCTGGCTCCTTGTGGCGCTTGCTCCGTGCTGCACATCACATGCCACGCCTGGTCTCGCTGGTAGTGGCCAACTGTGCAGAGCTGGTGGCTTCAGAGCCTTTCCTCATGCAGCAGGAACCTCTCTCTGAGCGGGGTAGAGATTGGCCAAGGGTGGCAAATTGGGGACATCAAAGTTGCGATGCCAGTTAGTTGCCGGGTTTTGCGATAGAAGACAGATAAGTTGCGGGTTCCCTTCATATAGAGAAGAAACGGCCATGGAGGAGATGATCGACCTACATCCAACGTTAGTAGGTGTGGCGTGTTTGACAATTTTCTGATGGTTTGCATGCAGCCAGTGAGGTGACAAAGATTGGGCATGGTTTTTTGGATGTGTTTGGAAAGTCCTAATGATTGCCGATGTAAGACACCTTCTTTGCTACTATCAAAATGGTTGTATACAAGACTGCCCAACGAATTCCATGAAGCGCATCATGGGACTCTCCCTCCGACTTTGACATGAAAAACACACAAAAGCCTCTTGGCCGCATATGTACTGTTTGCAGGTAAATGTTCGTTATGACGATACCCCGACCAAATTTCGTACAGTGAGCCGCCACAAGCATACCGATCCATGCTGTAAATGGGGGTATGGAGTGAACAAACTGAGCAAATGGACTCGGCCCATTTGCACAGTCCGGAACTGGCCAAGAAATCTAAGACCCGAGCTCAAAATTCATGCTGAAGTCTAACACCATCACCTAAACAGGAATATTCTTCAGCATTTTGATATACACCCGGGAAGATTAACATGGAACATCATGGGGCCTGAAAATTGGGATCTTTGGAAGACTAGCTTCCTCCACAAACTAGTGGGTTTCAGGCTTCACAAGTATTCGTCTTCCAGGGCGTGCTTGATATATTTTTTTTTTGTGTTGTGATATGTTGTGATAGTACTTGAAGGTTTGAGCTTTCTCCATCCATCAGAAGCCTGGGAGTCGGCCAGAACGGCTGCTTCGCTTTTTGTGCGCGAACCCCAAATTCGGTTCGGGTCAAAAGGCTATTGTTCATTTATAGCAACTCACATGAGGATCCCTTTTCATCCTACAAAAACTGAGAAGCCCTTGGATCTTGACGGCAGGACACCTTGCGGCTCCTGGCGGATTTGCAACTTCTCGAGCTTTTGGATGATTGCCAGTCCTGGGGATGGCTACATGAGGCAAATTCGCAGCGGTGCCACTGCGGTTTTTGGCGCCGAGAAACCACTCTTGACCTTCGAAGCCCCGCAACACATCATCGACATCGCAAGTCTTTGAAGATGAAATTTGACCAATTCCGAGACTCCAAGTGCACCAAATCAGGGCGCTCCATGGCGTCTCTTTCCCAAACATCTTGCCAACGGATGCCTTGGCGGTTCCTCGAAGGTTTGACATACTCCACGTTCGTTGAGAACACCGCCGACCGGGTCACATACCAACACGATCCAACACGTTCGCATACCAACCGACGGAGGTGCACATCATCGAGCTCCTCAGTGAGGTGCAACCGGGACCGTGGAAGAGCTGGACCCGGGCGGTCAGATCCCCGGGCAAGCTGAGACTCATGCAGATCGAGGGAGATGCTGAGGGTGTGAAGACCACCTAGACTTTGGGGACCGAAGTCCAGATCTTTGAGCTGATCCAGACAAGGAGATGTCAAAAAACACTCTTCTCAGCTCGTTTTAAGCTTGGATGTTTCCTGGTATTAAGCAGGATACCCCTTAAAATCAGCTGTAAACATCCATTTGGTCTCTTCAAACTTCACCTTTTGAAGAGTTGGACACTTCTTCCATATAGGTCTCCTCCAACTCCGCTCATCCATTTGCTCCCAATACGAGACCCACAGCTTCGGTGCACCCCCGCAAGCTGCAGGCAAGGGGACCACACACGGCTGCCCTGGTGACACCTTTTTGGATCCTTTTGGGCCAAAAGAAATCACACCCGTGGCCATGGTATTACTGGCCACTGGCCAGAATCTTGAAGAGGGGTTTTCCATTGGTCAAGCTCTTGCAACATGAAATGTTTGGAATCTATATCTAAACCAACAGAACCGTGTGAACCCTGGGTTCCCTCTAGTGGTTCGCTCGTTTCCCCAAACAGAAGGACAGAACCTTTTCTAGAGAGGACACTTCATGGAGTGCTTTTGGGACATGTTGTTGGCTGCCTTTCTTGTTTCTCTCAACAGCTAAAAACCCAGAGCAGTCACAAGGGCTTGCACCATGAAGATGACTATCGAATGAGCATGGGACTCTGACATCAATCTAAGGATTCCAAAAAGAGTTCAAAATATGCTTGTATATATCCTTAATTGTCTAGGGAAGAAGTTTGTTCATTGACCCATGGCTATAGAATCGACAGTATTTGCAGGCACACCACATTTGGCCCAATCTCTTTATCAAACAGATTCCACAAGGGTTCACCACTCCACTCGTGCCTCCAGTCTTTGCCCTTATACCTGGGTCCCTTCGCTCGACATGAGTTTCTCCACAGGACTCCTTGATGCCATTGACCCAGCTGTCCTCCCTGCGAGCCGAGCTCCGGGATCAGCGCTTCCGTAAAGTGTCCTTGGCCTTGGCATTGAAGCTCGAGGTCGAACGGGAAGAGGAGGGATGAAGGGGGGGCCTTAGCTTTTTCGTCTGGTGCAGGAGGTCTGTTTCAATAACTCCTTCACCGGAGTTCTGTTTCAGAAACCATGGGCCTGAACTGATGCAAAAAACTAGCAAGTACTGTTCAAGTCCATGTTCACCTTTGCAAGTACTCCACTGCTCCCCACTGCCCAAATCCTCCACCGACCTGCGGAGCTGTTCGTCGATTCAGAGCTCACCCAGAACTGCCACTAGCCATATCGAGTCCTTCCCAAAGACCTGTGCAGATGCCACGAACTCCTTTGATTTCGACAAACTCCAGTTCCGCTGGTCTCGGGTGTCAATACATTTCAATACTGAATTCATCATTCTCAAAGCAACAGGGCCTGAAGTTCAGCAACTCTCGTCCAGACAAACCGGAAGACCTTTTTCCTCATGAGGGTCCTTTCGTGCGTTTTGCGCATGATTGACTTGCCCTCCTAATTGACTTCACCCAGGCGTCGTTTGGGTCGAGACACACTGACTTCAGCACGTTTGTCGGATTTTTTCAGATCCTATCAGCTACTTACAGAGGAATTTGCTCATGCTATGTGTCTTTGGGATGTGATTCTCTTTGATCCCGGAAGATCTGTCGGGCGCGATGTAGATCATCGATCAACCCGACAGATCCCCCAAAGGATGCCCTCAACAGTCCCAGAACTTCCGTTTTGACCCATTTTACTCCACCTGGTAGTCACAATCCACCACTACCACAGGGGTAAAATGAGTCATGACTTGACTCTCAGGGAGTACCATGAGACTGAAATTCCCTCCACTAGAGCCCTGTTCATGAAAGCTAGCCTCAACTAGCTGGAGTCTCTCTTGCTTTAGCAAGGAATTGAGAGGGTGGACGGCAGCCTCAAGGACTTCAAACTTCAAACCGCTCAGAGCTCTCACTTCGAATCATGTTGACCAGGCCAAAAAGGGACGTTGCCACTGGATGTCCATCCGCACTGACCCGGTGGATGCACCACGTGACCCATTCCAGAGGCTAGCCAACCAACCAACCAACCCAAGGGTTGAAGTGTCAACCGCCCACACAGCAACCAGTACGAGTCCTGATCCGAGGGAGCTATATAGAAGAATGGACACCCTCGGTATCCCTCGGTATCCCTGTGATACCCTTAGTGGGTAAACTGCTGGGCACAGCCATCGAAGGAATATCGAACAAGTGTACGCAAAAGTGAGGTGACGTGACATGTGTTGCATGTCGAGGTTATTGTGCCACATAGCATGCCAGACTCATCCAGACTACATTACATACATTATATAGTTGAATCCACTATTGGGTTGCACATGTGGGATTACAACACTGGAATACATTCCCAACAATTTCTCACGATCCCAATATTCCCCAAATCTTGTTGAAATCCAGAATCAACATCCTTCCTCATTATTCTCTCTTCCGTTGTTGTTTGTTCCTGGCCAGCCAAGGAAACCGTTCCCTCGGCTTTTGGATGACTTGTTGGACGCATGGTTCGTGGAGGCAGCATGGTTCGGGGTGTCAGGATCGAATAGATGATAATCTAATAATCCAGACACTCCACGTATGACATTTGCCTACATTCACCCTAGTTCAACCACCCCGATGTAGGTATATATGCCAGTCTCATGGAGTGTCCGGGTACCACGGGACCGAGGCGCCCGCCATGTCGAGCCGGCCAAAGCGACGTTGGAAACGTCCCGAAGCGATGACATGTCCATGTTGTTTCAACCCAATCCAAAGGTATGTGTCTATCCCTCTTCTAAAGGGTATGATGTTATACAAGTTATATGGTGCTATCCAAAGGGCAAACCCATGTACACCCCCAAAATGATTCCAGCCCCTTTCAACATGTTTTGGCTGTGTGGAAGTAGCTGTTCCATGTTTCTCGTCTATATATGATAAGACGAGTTCTGGAGGAGATTTCCCTGCCACTACAACTGTCGCCGGTGAAGGGCGATGACCTCCATTAGTGCACAGAATGTGCAAGGTGTTGTGCATGTTTCTTGTATAATTCTAATATTTGTTGTCCATGTTGTGTTCCATATTTCTCGTTTGTTGTCCATGTATCATTCTGACATCATTTACTTTGTTTATGTTTCAAGTGCCGGGTTTCCCGTCCGATACAATGATCCGCCCACGTGCCATCCGGAGGTTTGAACACCTTATAATGCTTGAGATGTTCTTACGTATGGTGTTGGCATTCTTGAACCTTTGTCAGACTAGGTGAAGACACTGCGCACAGACTATGAGGACTGCTTTTGAGAAGTCGTGTGCCAACCTCCAGGCTCCATCCCCACCTGTCCGAAAGGGATTGTGCGATCCAACAATCATCTCCAAATCCCCTTAGCTCTGAAAAATCATACAAATTCTCCGCGCCAGAAGCTCTTGGTCAAACCAAATCCTTCATGTTCTTTTGGTGCCCTTCCAAATGTATTTGTTCTCAAGCATCTCAGACAACAAGACCACACACTCTATATATATATATCATATAGTATGTGTATATACCCCAAATAAAAGGGGTGATCCAATCCTTCAGCATCGCCTCCACTCGGTCTGAACGCGGCGTGGACGCCAGGCATCGACGCCCGAGGACTTGGCTGAATGGGCCTCAGCCAGAGCGATCCCCGAAGGACCCGCCGTATCGACGGAACAAGAAGACACCGTAAGACCTCCGCCTCCCGGCGAGACACCGCGGGCGCACGACCCCGTGCAGATTCGTATATATAGCCTATTACCCTCCCTCCAACGTCCTCATGGAAGTGGACGTGGCCTCCTGGACTGCGGTTTTCCCAGTACGAAACAGGGGGAGTACGTAATTAGGCTGTGAGTCATGGCGCCTCACCAAACAGTCGTGGCGCAAAAAAAACAAAGTCATGGTAGGTTGACGGATGTCGACATGCCGACATGAGGAATCGGTCTCTCGTGAGAAGTCTCAGGGAGATGGTGCCCCGTTTGCCCAACGAACATCAAGATCCTGAAAGAAATCCCCCATGTGATCGAGTATATAAGTATGACATGCATGGAGTGTTTTGGGCAATGGATGGGTAGATTCCGTGACATGTTCACCGAGAATGTCCAAGAAAACCCTTGGTGCTTGGAGATGAACATGGCAATGACAAGCTGGATGGTGAAAGGATCAATTGAAGCATGGTTGTTTGGGATTGCAGGTGCAAATGTTCTATGAATCATGAGAAGATGTATAAACTAGATCACCACTGTTTCTGACAGAGCAATCAGCCTGAATTACTGTAGTTTCAGGGGCAGGCCCTTTGTTTTTTTGTTTTTTAACTGAATCTACCAGCGGCCCTCAAACCCATAAATATATATATATATATACATACATGTTTTCAAATATAAACCATGTTTATTTTTTCTAGGGAAAGCCAGGTGTTTGATGGTTTGTGGGGCTCTTAGTCTTTATATATGTTTTTTCTCAGAGCTTGGGCCTGAGACAGAAAACAATGTCAATTCTTTTTAGGGGGTATGAATGAAGATCGAATGCGCATGCAATCACTTGGGGTTTAGTGTTTGTTTAGCCAAATCTGGCAAAACGCGCACATCCAAAGCCCGAATCTCCAGTTAAAGCCGATCTGTGTATGTGCACCTTGAAAGTCTTTGTTTTTGGTCCCGACCACCATTGGACATGTGCAATCATGTGTGTGTGGGTTTGTCCAACCAACCAGGAAGACATTCATGGGAACAAATAGGAGCAAACCCACATGAGCACCCCGTCACTGTTTGGGCCCGGATTTGCTCGGCGCCTGTTCCCAACAAAAACCCAGTGGAGAGAAGCCCAAAAACAGCTCAGCACAAGATCCGTCGGGAGATGAGTTGAGATGAATTGCTTATAATTGCTTTGGGTCGACCATTTTTTTCGGTCGAGCTGAGTGTATGGAGTATGCGTAATTACTACCCGTTGTTGGAACAATGAAAAACAATTGTATATATATATATATTTATTTATGAACGTCATTTCCAAACACACCTGGTTGTTTGTAGTATTATGTTTTTTTTGGGTCTTACAGCATTGAAATAACAAACATCCCAGGAAGAAAGACCCGGCCAAAAGAACAAATATTTGAAAGACCAAACATAGTTACAGGCACATCCTCCATTTCCTCTTCGTTCTTTAGGTTTCTAGGTCAATGGTATGTGTAAGGGGGCCCCTGATCCAAGAAGGGACCCATTTGTTTGTTCTGTTGTCATCTGTTGTCCCTCTTCACTCGTCTCACCTGACCCTGACCCTACCCATAGCATCCCACAGCATATCCCAAAGCACAGTTGATGCAGAAACCAGTTTTCCAGCTCGCGACCGCGACGGAGACCTGTAGGAATTTCTGAAGCAACGCCGTGGGAAGGACCTGAAAACCAGTCAATGGTACACCACTTTTTGGTGCACCAGTCAAACAACACAGGGGAGACTGGCTTTCAGACTTTGTACTTGGCATGTATTCAGTTCCAAAGGTGTGCCGAACTTGGAGGATAGGGGTGCCCAAAACAACATTCACTTCGTCCGGACCACAAACAACATCCACTAACGACCTGATTGTGACTCCTGGTTGGTATTGTTGGGTTGTCTAGACATCCAGGTCAGTCAAGGTGGAAGATCATTCACCAGGGAATGGTCATGTCCGTCTGACCCCGTGTTGAGGACTCCTGATCCAACAGTGGCAAGGCTTTGGAGATTTGGAGCTGAAACGTTTTGCCACTGGGTGCCAAGGCCGTGGGTCTATCAGATTTGACTATCCAAACTGAGCTTGGTTTGACATGCTTGGAGCTGATGGATATTCAGTGTCCTTGACTTCCAAGACCATTAAAAAAAACTTGTTGACCTGGTTTTTGTAGTGTAAAATCCTTAGTTGATTCGGTAAAGCCTATTAAATTAATGGTTGTTGGAAGCCTAGGGGTTGGTGTGTTCCGGACTAGGATTCCCTAATGAGAGGACCCATGAAAAAAAAAATTAAGTGAAGCCAGACAGTAGTGCTTGGGGAGGTGCATCAGATTCCCTGATTGATTTCCTCGTGAAGCCCATCATTGGCTGCCAGCAAGTTGAAGCGTCCGGAAACATATCACCGTTTCGCCACTTGCTGGTGGCGAAACTCTCATTGTTTTCTCCTTCTGTAGCCTTTTGTTGGTGGAAGATTGAAGACAACAATGCAATGTGTACTGCCGTAGATGGGTTCACCACATCCAGGACCAGGGTATATTTCCCATCCGAGGATTGGTCACTCAATGGTGGGAACATAAAGGATCTAACGCGAAGATAAAAGCAGATCCAAACACATTCCCAAACACCAGTGAATGCCGGTCCAAAGATCCAGTCTTACGTTTGTTGGAGGGTTTGGGTTGCCGCCACAGTCCGGCACCCCGATCTCCAACCGGTCTGGCCACTGAGCTCTCCATGACGCCAGAGCTCTCGGAGTCGCTTGGTGCAGAGCTACGCCGCTCGCGCGGCGTCGACGCTGCGCTGGACGCGGAGCTGCTGCACCAGCTTTGGCGGCTGCGGCACCTGGGCTGGACGGCGCGCATGCGGGCAAAGCCTGGAATTGGATATTAATATACTAGTTACTGGACTCTAGACTGAGAAAAACATATATTTTATATATATAGCGTAATTATATGTATATGTATATGTTATAATACATATCTGAATATATATATATATAATTTCATTATGATTTTAAAGCAACAAAACATGTACATCCACGGTAGAGCAAGCTTCTCCAAACCCACAAGTCGGAGCATCCAGCCTTTGTCTGATGCGAAGAGCCTTGTTTCCAGTGGTGCTATGCCCAATGGATCCACTGAGTGAATTGCGTGACCTCGAGCTGCTTTGGTTCTTCGAACACTGAGTATATATATATATATAGGACAAGTTTCAAATACCTCACAGATCTGCCTCTATGATTTGTGTGAAACAGAACCACCCAGAGAAGCGGTGGATTAAACCCCAGCCCCTTCTGTAAGAGGTATACCTAGTATACCATCTCATTTATCCACGTGACAACTGGCCTTTGGTTGGTGGACTGCATACCTTCCAAAATGGAGAATACGGATGAATCGGCTCCAAGAACACATTTGATTGGATGTGTGGGGTATGAAATGGATTGAAATGGTATGCATGGGAGATGGAGATGTTCCATGATGTTCCGTCATGTTCTCCGAAAGATCGCACATTGGCACATTGAACCGTTTGCGGTTCTGTCTCTCTTCGGTGAGCTGGGCCACCTAAGCCTTGAGAGAAAGAACTTCAATGAGAAAAGCACAGACCACATCGATCGGCGGCCGAGACTCTTTTCGGATCCTTTTGTTCGGCGACCTTTTTCCTCCGGTCTTGTTCCAGGGTTCCGATCTATTTGGGGTCCGAAGCTCGAAGGATTTTTTGTTTCCAGGATCGCCAGCTTCTATGAGCTCTTCTCCTCCCTCCTGACCACCCTGCTTCGCCCGTTGGGCTGTCCACGGCGCGTGCTCATGCGCCGGTTTGGGCTGTCCTTGCGCCCGCGGAGATGGAGAGCCGCGGCGGAGGATTAGAGACTTAGTCTCTAGAGGATCTGAAGAGATTCGATGTTTTGAGAGAATGAGGTATAAACATGTTAACAGCTCAAGGGCTTCGAGGCTTGAAGGAACTGGTGTACAGGTTAGAACTGACCATAAGAGGAGATCAGACAGGCCAATCTGTAGGGAAATAGAAGAGCTGGGTCAGAAATCAGAAGGTCACCTGTTGCAAGCTGCTGGTAAAAAGACGGTCCAAGCTTTTCATGAACCAATGAAGAGCAGCAAATATCAGACCCTATGATTGTGTTGATATATTGTTTTCATGTTTTCCCTTTTGGGTTTGACATGTCCCAGCAAGCTGGAGCGCAGGTTCACTTGCTCAAAGCAAGCAATGTTAATACTGATTGCGTTGGACAACTGGATGCTTTTGGCCACATGCCAATGGATTCGATGGCCTCATTTACTCAGGTTTGACATGTGGGATTGAATTGGGAAGCCGTGAATCATGCATGACCCTGGACCCATGAGAACCCGCCACCAGCAGTATCCTGGACTTCGATTTGGAGGCAACCAGTGGTTCGTTCGCCAACAGTGGTTCATGAGCTAGCAGCTCTAGTTGCACCCTCAACATCGAATGAAGTTCCTCGCCAGCTCTTTGCAGACTGTCCGATCCGATTCATGGCAGGAATGGGTGTGCGAAGCTTGGAAGCGAGCAAGGGACCGGGAAGTCGTGGTGTTCTGGACACCGGATGAGAGGTAGCTAGCCCTCCTGCCGGGAACCACCCAGCGACCTCATTTCGGACCTCTTGGTTCATCCGTAGCACAAATCAGGAACAGGTCTTAACAGAAGAAACTGCTCGTTGTCCTAAAAAGGGAACTCGAAGGGGATCCAATCTCGTTTGTCAGTGGAATTGCAATTCGAATCGCGATTCTGATGCCGAGAGACACTCATCCATTGTATGATATTTAATATACGCTACATTGGAGTGGTTTCATGGGTCAATGGCCTGCATTCCATCCATGGATGATGTTGCATGTATGGCCGCGCTATCATGATGCCACGTCCAGTGCAGGGATTGATGACCGGGCTTTGGGCTTTCAGGCAAGCCACACATGCCGTCAAGCAAGCTGCCGACGTTCTTAGTGACCCCAGCATTTTGGACCATTCTAGTTGCAGATGGGGGGCAGGATTTTGGGGCCGGCATCTCAAACAACCATCTTAGTTGGTCAATCTGGGGTTGACTTCGTGCGAAGTCATGGTACGTTTCCCCTTTTTGACACTCTCCCAGCCTCATGACCCAGGGTGGCTCGTGGGCTGTAGTGTTGTATCGTTTCGAACCGGAAAAAGTCAGGGATCTGTAAACATCGTCCGATCTGGGTGATGACCGTGGCAGATCCCATTCTACTCTTCTTGGGAGGACCAATGGGTGACGACCGGCCGATCTTGGGACCATGTGACCATTGGTGAGATGAGAGGTGAGTGACCAATGAGGTGCTCTCTGCAGTTCGCCAAATGCTGAGATGAGCCATAGATTAGCCAAGTCCCAAAAAAGTTCAAAGGTGCTGAGATGCTGATCCCGGTGCAGGCACTGGCATCCAGCACATGCCGTCAGGCAAGCCACACCAAAAAAGCAGGGTGGCGATGTCAGAACTTCGTTGAACAGCTCCGAAACTGCGTTGCGCCTCGAGGATTTTGGGTGCTCGAGCTGCGACATGGCCTGGACGCCATCCACAGCCTGTGGGTGGCCTTGGATTTCCTGCTCCAGGCGCCCGGGCCGGGCCTATGGGCCGCTTACGTACGGCCCACGGAGATGGCCAAGTTGGGGGGTTTGGGTTGGGTTGTTTTGCATGGTTTTGCAAGGTCATCCCATGGAGGTTGAGGAATGTTTATTAATCCACGTTCATCCATTTGGAATGAAACAAGATGAAACCAGTCCCCGTTCATTCACTGAAGGCACTGAAGGTTTTTTGGATCCCATTCAGTGTTTGTTCTTGCTTGATCCTTTTCAGCCAAGCTTCCCGCCTGCCGGTGCATCTGGCTTTCTCCTGCCACGTCCAAACTCTCCGTCGTGCTCTCCCCTGTGAAGATGGGCGGAAACCCATCATTTCCCGTGGATTTGCTGGGATGTTCTGAGCTGGCAAAGCGCATGAACATGCAGTGAACATGCATGAACCGCTTGTTTCTTTGGGTGAAAACCATGATGCGAGTTCCGGTTTGACGTTCTCTTTTCTCAGTGCCGAGTTCCGTTCTTTGGCCCAGGTGGTTCTTTGGCACCTTCACGCCTTGAGACAACAAACGCTTCAATGAGTCGACTGGGCTACTGGCTCAACTGGGCTATGCACTGTACATAGCAATTGCATGTAGCCTTAGCATGCCTTAGCCTAGAGTCCTAGAGTTGCCAAGCCTGAAAGATTGGAAGTGGCAGCCTGGCATCAAGAAAGGAACGACTTATACATCCACGTGCTTGCTTTCTTGCTTGGCTGATTGATAGGTGTGCTTGACGCGCAGATGTTGCTCGGCCTGTGCACTTGGCTCAAGTGATGCAGCTGTGCACCGATGAGTTTTGCACAAATTAATCCCACGCAATCAGCAGGAAGTGACTGGTATAGTGGTAGTATGTCACTGGTATAGTGGTGGTTAGAGACTCTTGCCGCTTGCAGATATCCCCCCTTACTAACGAACATTAATTCGCTTGAAGTGCTATGGATATTTCGGATGAATTCGGAATCATGAGACATTGCCATGTTCCGAGCAGGGCGCAAAACCGAGCGGAGGCCAGCCATTCATGCCACCCAGCTTCCTCATGCCGATCTCTTGGACTCTTTCCGTGATTTGTTTCTGCACCCCATGGGTCGGGAGCTTCACGCCCCGGTCGGGACCCACGGACCGGGAGCAGTCCGGACGGCGAGCACTGGAAACCACAGGAGATCCACGTGGCGCGCAGGTCTTCAATATCCTGCTTGGGTTGAGCTATGATGGTTCATTTCCAAAAGGCTCCTGCTATAATTCCAAGGACCCGTTGCAATCTCATGATCGGTGTCACACAGTTGAAGGTGCTGTGGAGAGTGCATTCGAGACCATCCTGGGCGATGGTGTTCAAGTCCAAGTGACCTTGCTTAGCAGAACGGACAAGGGTGTCAGGGCTGATGGCAACTACATGGCGGCCATCCTACCGAACGGGACGGAGTTTTTAGGCGAAGATGATCGCAGTGCGAGTCTTTGCAAGTTGGTTAATCAGTGCTTAAAGGATAGAGGGCATCATGCTTTTGTAGACTTGCTGCAACCACTTCCAGAGAAGTATCGTTTTCACTGGGAAGACCGACGTTTTCTGTCGCAGATGAGTAAATCTAAGAGCTACGAGTATTTCCTGGTGCCCGAGTGTGACTTCGACAGCTCTGGCTTTGGCAACTCCAAGGGATTTCTCGCCTGGCACGTTCCCTGGAGCTTCGATGTCGGAGCGCGCGAAGCGATGCAGCTCGCTGCGGGGCGCTTGGTGGGTCAGCATGACTTCAGCGCCTTCACCTCGCAACATGGACGGGACAAAGAGTCCATCCGATGCCTCACAAGCCTTCAGATCGACGAGGCGCGATCAAGCTGGACCGGTTAGGGTTAACTACTTAGTAGACCGTTTGAGCCCCATAGCAATGTCTCCATGAATCAAGGATCTTAAACAAACCAAAACCTTAGTGGATCCTATTAGGCAGCCCCCACGCGTGCCTCTGGCAAAAGGAAAACCAAGTCACCCGGGTCAATGAGTTCTCCGACGAGTCCGCTCTCAACTGACGGGGACATTCAACAGGTTCCTGCAGAATAAATTCATGGACCATCATTCCACACTTCGTTCATGGGCCAACGATGAAACTCCTCGCTGTTTTCAATGGTTTCCTCTTAAACAACAACTGCTTCACCGTGCTTCACCACAAACTGTCAGGTGCTTGCAGTTCCGCGAGAGTCTTGGCCTGCGCAAGAAGTACTCCGCATCCGTGTCACCGGCGAGAGCTTCTTGTACCGCATGGTGCGTTACCTGGTCTACGCACTGGTCCTCATCGGCCGAGGGGAGTTGATGCTGAGGAACTTGGAGCGAGTGCTTGTGGGATCTTATCGTGGTTGGCATCGCCGGAGGCTTCATTTGAAGCCTGCACCCTCGCACGGCTTGAGGCTGGCAGAGTTGCAACTGGACCCGGATGTCTGACTGTCGCAGGTCCAGGGCGCCAAAGAAACGGGTGGCGTAACGTTGGTGGCTCCAACGTTGGAGCGAATTTCGAGCAGTCCGTTGAAAGATGCTGTTCATTAATGGAGCCGAGTGAAGCTGCCAAGTGATGCTTCTTTTGCGCAACCAACAGGGAACCACGCAACTTGACTGTACATTGCAGAGAAAGCTTTCACACGCTGACGCAAGATTTGACTGCGCCAGCCAGCGTGAGAAATGGGTGTGTGAGGTGGGGTCAATCACTTTTGGATACTTTTATATTTTTGGCCCTGGCCATGGTTAGGTTCTTTCCTTGCCGGTCCTTGCCTTTGTTTTGCCATTCCTATACAGGGTCAGGTCTTTGTGCGGTTTGGGTCCCGAATTTGTCCTTGTTTGAATCGATTGGCTGTGTGGTTCCCAAAGAGTAGTATGGGCTATGTGGCCATGTGGTACGCAACATGAGGCTTGTAGGGGTGGAACACCAGACACAGTGACTGTAGTGACATGGTTTTTCTTGGTGACCTGTAGGGAGATGGAGTGTTTTGCTTATTCAGTTCCACACACACCGTTTTTGGGTATAGTGACTTAGTGTGCAGCCGAAAAGACCGCAGCCTTACAAGATCAGAAGGTGTTGAGCCGTGAAGCGGTCAGAGACAGAGGGGGATCTCGGCCGACCTGAAGTGAGGGCCGTCCCATTTCGGTCGGTAACGGTCGGTTGCAACCTTGGCCCGCCACAGGGCCACAGGGAATGGGATATGCCTTTTTTCAATGTCTCTTTACTTTAAGCTCTGGGTTGTAGCCAAGAAACCTCCAATGGTTCAGCTAGTCTCACTTTTTAATACTGTTTATATAGGTGTTAAAAGGGTCTTTGGAACCATTGTTTGCCATTGGTTGCCTACTGTAGCTGGGATTGCTCCATGTTGTTTTTGGTTTTCCCATGATTAGGGATCTACGTTCAGGGAACAGGGAACGTAGAGGGAATATGCCGTTTGTTATGCGCATAAAAGATAACGACTGGATACCATTGTTACAATTGACCTTGGGAGCTGCTCGTTAAAATGACTTCGCTCGTGTCAATGGCTCAAACCGAATCCGGCTCGATGTCGAGTAGCCACGAGGCAGCGTGTTTGGTGTTCTGAATCCCTTCAGGTGGGTTGAGCGAGGTCTAGGACTCTAGGATCGTGCTAAAGCTTTGTGCACCAAGAGAAGTGGGTACTATAGGTGTAGGGCGCCTGGAGAGAGCAGGAGGCCGCAGTGAGAGAGCATGTGAGAGCATCTCTACCAAAACCACCTTGCACTCTAAGAAGAGAAGCGCTTCTGACTCTTCTTGTACTATCTTGTACTGTTGTCACTAGAACTGACAACGATTGAGACCAATTCAAATCAACATTGGGCACCAACAGTACGTTCCTGTATGCCGTTTTGATATGTACACTTCCGTGGACTCAGGCCATCGTTTGGTGAAGTGGTCTCCCAAGCCAGCGCAAAAACCGATCCACTGGAAGAAAGTAAGTCACCTGGGGTGATGGCTGTATCAAAAAAAGGACCACGCTTCGTTCCGCGTGGGATTGATGGACACCAGTGGGCGTGTGTTTCCTCGTGATCTCCCGCTACAGGCGCCCCAGCCCCATGTGAGCCGGAGACTTCGGCATCCTTCCGCTCCGACGCCCAACGCCAGGCCATGGAGGGCGAGAAGAAGCCGTCGGAGACGTCAGACAAGCTGGATATGAAGATCTGGAAAAAGGGGAAAAAGGTGAAAAGCAGCAAAAGGGAGCTAATTGTGGGTGTGAGCTCACGACCTAAGATCATGTTCTGAATTCTGGCCATATGTCACTGCTTCCAAGACTCTGGGAAGAGAGAAGGATTGAAAAAGTGTTGAATCAGAGTCACTGCGTTGGTTTTCAAAGGTCACATACTAGTTTGGGCCTGTAAATGGCTCAGTGACACTCCAGAAGTCACCTTGACACGTGTCGATATGAAAGCGTCGTGAAGGTGGCGGTTGGTTGAATTACCCGGGTCTCGGCTTCGCTTTCCGGTGCGGTGTGCGACGAGACGCGTGACTCAGCGTGACTGGTTTGAAGATTGGGATGGAGGTCAGGTTGCACTCACCTCATTGGACCCTTGGAGGTCACCCAACATTTGGTGTTCCACTCTGCTGTGGGGCTGGTGTTCCACCCAATGATTCTTCCGGATGAGGTCCAGATGGCGGCGCGACCGCCGCGAGGTGTTGGATGGGGAGGGTGGGACCAGTGAGAAATGATACAGATCCAGTAGATCCCCAGACCCAGACACTCCATGCATGGCATATTGCATGCAGAATAATCCTGTCCACCTATTAAAAAACATGCGGGTCCCCCCCCCCATATTAAGAGAAACTCGGTCGCATTTTTTTAAATAGGGGGTCCCTGAAATTGGGGGGGTCGAAAATAGGGTCACCTGGGAAGAGCTTCGAAACCAACAAGTCATCCAGAAAAAATCTATATAAAATCCTTTATTAAACTCGTATCAAACATTCAAAAAACCTCCAGATCGAGGGGTCTTCCTTTTCCCCTACAAAAAACTTTATTGGAATACGGATTCTTCATCAGAATAACAACCAAAGCTTTCGAAAGGTGATGTCGCTGTGCCATGCGGTTTTGCACGACCTCGGTGGGAAGTGCATTTGCGTGAGTCCGTGCCATTGGAGGAAGGAAAACCTGCTGGTGTAAACGCCACGTGTCATGGTGGATACACAGGGCGGACAGATGTGGGCAGTTACGGTTGTTTTTGGAACCTAATAAAGGAAACTACCCCCAAAATCAACCATGTTGGCAGCTTAGTAGCGGCTTGAAAGGGCGGTAATTTAAAAACAAATATAAGCCGAACTTAGGGTTTCGGACGTGGTGTTCTTTATAACTGGGCAGGCTTTTTTAATAGGTACTCGGGACTATAATATATACAATATATAATTGAAAGTTTTGTTTATATATCTATATATTCAGACTTTTAGGATATAGTGAACGTGTGCATGTATGATTGTGTATATGTGAATATTTGCCAGACGTGGAGTGTTTGGGATCAGGCTTCCAGAGAAAGGTCTTTGGAGTTATGTAAGGACATCCTCAGGACGCTCCTACCCTTAGGGACTGTTGAAAGAAGAACTGCTGGTTGTCCCTACCTCAACCGGTGCAGGATTTGTCCCAGCTGCTCGAACTTTTTCCAGCCCTCTACCTCGTTTTACTAGATGTTTTGTGGCTCAAACGGCGAAGAAACATTCAGTTGTTTGTTGCTGTGCGCCGGTAACGGTGGATGATTCCTACGTCTTGGACCATTGGAGTTCAAAGGTTCAGCTCACGTCGACGAGAATCCCGCCAGACAAAGGTCCATCAGTCGGACGAATCTGTACCATGTTGCGTAGCCTCAACTTGGAAGGGCATGCTGGGTACCCCTTTTGGTACCAGGAATGCTCCAGCTGGGTCTAAGACCTAAGCGACGGTGTTCTTTGAGTTCTTGTTGACCTGGGAGACATTCAGGTCTAGCATGCCTCCATCACTGGCAAATGACAAATCAATCTTGAACTGATCTTGGGTACCTCCAAACTCCATGGACCCGACAACATGCCGAATTTGATTGGGATAGCATCCGCAGCTCTCTAATGGCGAGGCACGGATTTGAAGAGAAGGATTGTCCTATAAATGGAATCTCTGACCCTTAAGCCCCCATCCCATTTTCTTATGGATGTGTCAAGCGTATAATACTCCTTTGAGACACCTCCCGTGGTCGCAGAAAACAACCCATCTACATCCTGTCCACGAAATTCACAAACCGTTCACTTCGAACTTGGACCTATTGCAAACGATCCCATGAACTCTGGAAAAGGCCTACAGGCTACAACCTACACCTAGATGCTAACCTAGCCTTCTCTTCGCATAGGCTGGACGACTCTGAACGTGCCACCTGGCGCCCTGCGTCAGGTCGCTCCGGTCAAAGACGAGGCCCCCACGGCGGGTAGCGCTCTCTGCGTGGAGCCTCGAGCGGGGACAGAGCTGAGCAAGGCGATGAACGATGCACAGCGATGGTGTGTGTTTGGTTTTAGGAGACTGGGAACATGTTTTCACATCAGTTGACATCAATGCTGTTTCAGTTTTGACAGAAGTGAAACCATTTAGACATCTTACAGCGGGACATAGCAGGACGACTTTTTGGGGGGGGCCGGAATGGCGAGATGCCCAGATTTTGCCAAAGTTGGGAACGTGCAAAAATCATGCGGCAGAAGGGCCAAACCATGCCAAAACCGAATCAGCCATGCGTCGTGTTCTCCACTCCAGCCGAAAGCGTGGGGAAACCCACCGAACAGATCGCTCCTCGCGGGTTCCTCAGATCGGAGGCCGTTTCGACCATGTGCTTTCGGGTCCGGGTCCAAATGAATATAAATGTAGTTGTGGATGTTGTGGGTTGCAGGGTAGAGGCATCCACCTTTGGAATCTTTCTACACTCCGTCTTGGTGTGCATGCAATACCCTACCCCCCTGGACACTGACATGGAATTTGAAAATTAAACCGTTGTTTCGACATGTTTCGACCATTTTCCTCTACAACCCACGGGTTTTGGGGGTCCATGTGGTCCTTTGCAGGGGAGAAAACATTATGAGCGGGTTGATGCACATGCAGCGAGGAGGGGATTGCTGAAGGAAGGACAATTCTGCGCACTTGGCACAGAGGAGAAGCCCCTAATTCAGCGGCGGGGTGGCGCCCATGAGCTCTGCGCCCAGCAACCTTTGTGTATGCCACTTGGAGGAGAAAGAATCAGGTACTGCTGCTGGGAGTGTCACTGTTCAAGGTCAATGACCACCATATTGTTTGATATTGCTTGTATTGTGTTCTTGTGTTCTTGCAGCGGAGACCAAGAGAACCACGGCGGCTTCAGTTTAGTGATCTGACGTTTATTTGATGAACACTTCTTCTTATATGGGGTCATCAAAGCCCCACCCCAATCCTCAGATTCATGCACCAGGTCCTGAAGTCTTCGTGCTCATATGGGTGTATGAAACTAGGGAGAGCGACCCCTCTTTGACATTCTTTGACCCCGTGGAAGAAGGGAAATAGACCGGTCTATCTATTGGGCCAGGCCGTCTCCCTCGTAAAACACACGCCTTTTGGTTGTTTCTTCATGTGTCTTCTAAGTGTGCGTGTTGAGTATGCACCGTTCTTTTGAGAATTGGATTGGATAAGATACTGCTACGAACCGAGACTGGACCAGTCTTAGACTAGCGCTTGCTAATTTCATAAGATGCACCACACCGGAAACCGAAACGTCATTGAACCCTGCAGGGTTCGAGGCCTCCAGGTGGTTGTTTCGATGCTTCCAGGTGAGTACTGCAAGAATGAAAACTTCACACATCAAGCAGGGAGGAAAAGATGCTTCTCTCGTCTTCCAAGTTGAGATGCATCAGATCTCCATCCAAAGATTCACCAGTCCCCTGCAGTTGTTGCCTGTCAGGTGGGCAGTGCCAGCCCCAATGGTTCTTGAATGCATGGGTGTGCCCTTTCCGCTACCGTCGCCAACAAACACAACGATGGCTTGAGCCTGTGCCTGGGCGGGTCAAAAGCTCGATGAGTCTACTCCTCGCACGTCTCCCTTTTCACTCACATGGCAGTAGAAAACTTCCCTTTGTTTTCCACTGCTTCCACGCCATGGCATGAAAACAACTCACATGGTGAAACAAAAAAAAGGGTCTTTCAAGGTTCGCCATCTACTTCCATGGACCCATCCATGTGAGAGTGTCAAACCCGTGGACCCTTTTACGACCAACCGGGTCGACCCGGGGCGACGGGAGGACGGGAGGACGGTTGCTTCGCCGGGGGGTGAAAACTCTTCCGTTCGAGTTTACTTGTCCGTCCCTCGGGTTCGTTGTTTGAAACTAGTGGCTATACACAAAGGCAGGAATTTGGTTTGGAACATGTTATCGACCAGCACCGAATGATATGCAGGAACCATTTTTGCAAGAGGAATGAAGTGAGTATCCCTATGGCCCATCGTGCGACATCGTGCATCCTTGTAAAGATGGTCCTTGCTCAAGAAGTAGAGTCATCATCTGGCTGTGGGTGCATGATCCCTGCCTTCTGCCAGAATGACAAGCGGCCCCCAGTGATACCTCTCAAGACAGGTCCGTCTTGGTCAAGCAGCTCGACTTAGTCGACCCGTGTCCAACCTCTCAAGCTGTGGCAGCCAAAACCTGTGGTTTCTTTGGTGTAAAACATGGCTGTGTATTCATAGGGAGACACAGTGAAACACCCAACTAACAGGTTTTGGTCTATTTCCCTTCTTCCATGTGTCTTTTGGATGTCTCCCTATTTGAATACCCCTTTGGACACCCGGAGTCACAGGTGTGGTGACTCGCTCAGGTTGTGCAGGTTGGCAGCCACGACTGTTAGAAGACATGTAGTGGGCCCATGTGGGCCCCTCTGGTTTGATTCATAGTAGCATATTACAATAGTTGTTTTTGATGTGTATAGTAACATAGTATATGCCAATGGAAGTGCACTAGGAGCAGTACAGTATAACATGTCAACAGTGCACAACATAACAAGCTTCAACGACTCAACGACCACCAAATCCCCTTTGGCTCAAGCGCCCATTTGAGGAAAAAGCGCGCAGCATCCTTCGCGTGGACGCGGAGGTGACTAACTGTTGTTTCACTGTAAGTTGTTGGTTAACACCCACACGCAGGCTAACACGCAGACGTAGTATATGTATATATATATATATAGGAGTAGCGGTAGCGTCCGTGCTCCTAGTAGCGATGCCCTTTGTTCTTAGTAGCTTCTTGTTCCTAGTAGTAAGGCCAGGAGCTAGTGCTGGCTGCTAGTAGCGATGCCCTTTGTTACTAGTAGCTTCTTTGATTTTTCATAAATATATATATATATATATACAAATATATAACTAATCATATGTGTATATATCACCAAGCGCAACCGGTCTCCACACGGAAAAGTGTGGCCGGTCATGTGCCAGGCCGCTGACCTAGACACTACAGAACCCCAGAGTGAAAAGAGGGGGAGAAGAACCTCCCAACATGCACGGGAAAGCAAACTAAAGGACAGGGATCTTCCAAGAGGCAAGCGTTCGGCCTGCACCAAGTGCAAATAGACGTGCCAATTGCATAAGGGCCACGTCGTCAATTAACACAGCCGCTCCTTTGATCGACCCTTGCGGCAAGGTTTTCCCTGCCGCCTTGGCAAGGGCGGTACAAAGAGTGCCTGGAAAGGCCTGTGCATCTGCACACCTAGCAAAAATGCCAATCGCTTTGCGAAGGCGGGCATGAAGGTCAAAGTAAGTGGCAAGTTGAGGATCACATTCAAATTTCCAACCTCCTCGATGGAAGAGGACCGTGAGCTCAGCAATAGACGTGACAGCTTCATCATCAATCTTCCATCGCAACGAGCGGAGGAACCTACAAACAACATTCCACTCAGCCAAAGTACCATTCCAATTTGCTGGCTGTGCATAGCCAGTTGGGATCTTCGGTTTCCAGGGAAATTGAGCCGCCACGCTGCGCCATGGCCAGTGAGGGAACAGCTTAAGACATGCCTCTTGGTCAAGGTCCTCCGGGGCACCACTGGTTTCCTCAGCACAATGGTCAGCATCAGTAGGAAGGAGAGCATGGAGTTGCGCAAGCCAACGCTGGTGTGCTAAGATGCATCGCTCGGCTTCATGTTGTACATGAACACGGACAGGTGACAGCGAGGCCGCGTATTCCTTGGCGACAAGGTCAGCTTTTCGATTTCGTTCAATGTGTCGAACTGAGGTATGGCGTGATTGAGCCATTTGATCAAATATAGCCTCGATAGGAAGCTGCTCAAAGCAGTGGGCTGGAATCCACTGCACCGCAAATGGGTGAGGATGCTGCTGTTGCCGGTAAAGTGTAAGCTTGGCCAAAAATCTCCACCAGTCTTGGCAGAGCCAGCTCTCATCAGCGATTCCAGTCACAAAAACCTGGCTAGCATGCTCAACAACACTTTTGCAGTCGCAGAAGATCTGAACACAATGCTCACTGTGCAGGCACGCTTGAAGGAGGCCCCAAAGTTCGGCGACATAGGAATTGAGGCATGGGTAACTCACCAAGCCTTTGGCAACCACTTGCAAGTCAGGGCCAACAACTGCAAACGTGGCAGTAGTGATCCAGAATTTCTCACTCCAAAGGACAGAGCCATCTGTCCATAGTTCAGAGTTGCAGGATGGATCGAATGCTGGAAAGGTAGTTGGTGCTCTAGTAAGTACAAGCCTGCGGCGGGCAAGGAAGAATGGCTGCTCAACAATACCCGTAAGGCCAAAGTTGCTCCCGAGCTCATGCAGAACAGGTGGACCAAGGATTGCATGGAGAGGTTTGCATTCGTGCACCAAATGCTCCAGGCATTCCTTAGCTTGGTGGCAGAAACGGCACAAACTAGATTGCGACCATCCTGCGGCGGCAAGGCGATCATTGGTGAGTACACAGCCTACCACAGTGGACTGAAAACGAAGCTGGATTGGAATGTCATTTAGGCTCTCTTTATGTTGTGAGCGAAGCAGGGCTGTAGTGCTCCAATGATTAAGGAGACCTTGGGGCTTAGCAAAGTCCTTCCTTGTACGAAAATCAACGCTCTCATACGCTGCTTGCCTAGCAAGTTGTTTGAGGAGGGGACTAATCTCACGGGGTTGGAGGTGTCGCAGAGGCAACCCGGGGGACCCACGAAATGACAGTTCTGCGTCAGCAGTGATATCAACATGCAATACTTCACACGCTGCACGTACCCGAGACCACAAGGAGTGTGGCAGGTGGTGGGAAGCCTCGAAGGTGGAGTGAAGCAGTGGAAGCATGTGTGGGCTTCGTTGACAACAGCGCACAAACTCTTGGATCGTCGCAACAGCACAAGCAATTACCGGATCTGTGCGGTGAGGTTGCCCAAGAATGGCCTGGACCAGCCACTTGGCCCTCCATTTTGGTTTGCCTGCCCATAAAGCACGGATAACCGCACTCTGCATTTGAGACATCTCTTTCTTGGGAACCTGGGAAATGTGTGTCCCAAACGTAAGCCTAGCAATCGCTTTAGACCCAATGAGCAAGTTTTTGACATGCATCGGGATTGCCAAGGCGCCAATGTGGGCAACGTCTGCAATGATCCTTTTGAACCGTGCAGGGTCAAAGTGAAAGGCTTTGCGATGGCTGGTATACATCTGGGTCCCAAGCACCTCAAACTCAAGTTCAATTGGGAACAGGGGAAAAGAAGCTTTCAGAGCAACTCGACCTTTGGCATGTGAAGACCACATGGCAGACTTGGTGGGGTTGAACAGTTGTCCTACCAACTGGTCCCAGAGTTCAGTAATGCGAATGGCCTCATCAAGTGCTGTTAAGTTAATGAGTTTACACCAAATGTAAGAATCATCGACAAACGCGCGAGCGGACAAAGACGGCAAGTGCTCAAGCAAATGATACCAGACTTTGTTGTACATGTTCATTGCAAGAAGAGACAAACTGCAGCCCTGCGCTACACCATTAGAGGCGGTCGTGGCCGTAGGACGAGCCCACCCACGATAGGTGAGATGCCGGTGCAGCCCTTGATACATTTTTAGAAAAAAGTTGACAAAATGCTTCGGGGCCCCAAATGCGAGAAGTGGTGGTGTGCGTGACCGTTACATGGCATCCCTCTACAATGAGGTGCGCCTGCAGATTGTTGTTGCACAAGTTTCTTCAGAGCCCATCATTGGTGTCAAGTTGGATAAATCATATGTGTATATATATATATACTTCTTTCATTGCTCCAGCTCACCACATTAGACGATGAACATGTTTGTTTTGAATGCGCTATGATGGGGAACCGCTCGCCATGTGTTGCGCAGATGGGTGGGTGAGGTCATGCGGAGCGAGGACTACAAACTCGGTGTTGAGAGCGGTCATTTTGATGCTAACGGGATGGCGAGAGGGAGCGACTGCATGTGGACTGCTTGATTTGAGCCAATGCGGATGGCCACGGGCACAAAAGAACATCGCAATTACTTCACTTTGAGTGATCCCCACCATGACATTTCGACTGACATTTCAATCTGACTCTTTTTTCGGCATGTATTGAAACGCTGTTTTAGCATTCTTTCTGGCATATCTTCTGACAGTCTTTCTAGAATATTTTCTGACATTTTTTCTGGCATATTTTCTGACATTATTTCTGGCATATCTATCTGACATTCTTTCTGGCATACCCTTTGACTTTTGACATTCTTTCTGGCATACCTTTTGACACTTGACATTCTTTCTGGCATACCTTCTGACTTTTGACATTCTATCTGGCATTCATTCTGGCTTTTCTTGTGACATTCTTTTATATATTTTTGGACATTCTTTCTGCTATATCTTCTGACACTCTTTCGTCTATATCTTCTGACATTCTTCCGGACATATTCTGACATTATTTCTGACATTCTGTCTGGCATACCTTCTGACTTTCTTTCTGACATTATTTCTGGCATATCTTCAGATATTCTTTCTGATCATTCTATCTGGCATCTCTTTTTGACATTGATTCTGGCATATCTTTTGACATTGTTTCTGACATTCTACCTGGCATGTCTTCTGGCATTTTTTCTGGCGTTCTATCTGGCATATCTTCTGACTCGCGGTTGAGGTCTGGCGGGGAACACTGCCGTCCGGAACTGGCGGTCGAGGTCCGGCGTGGAACACAGCCGTCGGGAGCTGGTGGTTCAGGTCCGGCCGGGAACACTGCCGTCGGGAGCTGCCGGTTGAGGTCCGGCCGGGAGCACTGGCGTAGGAGGAGGAGGAAGGAGAGCGCGATGTAACTGACACTGAAATCTACAACCCTCACCTGACAGGTGCGGAACAAACAGACAAACAATCAAACGGTGTTTAAGCAATTGACCCTTTCAATCGTTCTGTAACAATATGTTCCACGCGTGTGGTTTCGTGACCCTCCTACTTGCACCGGCCGATTGAAGAAACCCACGGTCACTAATTGAAGTAAAGCCCCCCGACATCGGCCAACGCCATGTGGGCCTGATCGCCAGGGGTCTTCCTGCCCCACCAAGCCAAGGACCCTTGGGCACGTGCCTCCTGGAACCGGAGGAACGAGCGAGGCGAACGCGAGGACGCCTGGAACGAGCGCAGCGAGCGTGAGGAGTCCTGGAGAGCCCGAGGTGTCGGTGAGCGAAATGCTGGCTCGAGCCGCTTGGAACAAGTGGGGAGAATAAATGAATACATTACTTTAAATCACAAGTACAGAAACATAGAAATGTGAGCAAGGTCCGGTATGTTTTATGCTGGTAATGATTTGAGGAAATTGTTGTCGTTTGCAATGTCTTTGTTTGGACAAAGGTGTGAAAGGAAATATTTGGCAACTGTCCGAGTTAAGTCGTGTAGAACATTACAATACCCTTTGTCTGTTTATATGATTGAGTCACATTCAATGATCAATATATGGGTGCACATGTTATCGCCATGGTTTTGCTTTGTTGGTAACAGCTACATTATTTACCAGTTCAGATCGTGGTGGTGTTGTTTTTTGGTGCCTGTCTGATGGCAATTCAGAAACATCAAAACAAAGGTGATCAAGGCTAGGATATTTTCTTGCACATGTAAATATTGTTTTTTTTGGTGTTTGTTTGTTTGTTGTTAATAGGTTGTTAGTTTGTATTGTTTTGTTGGCCATGCCGTACCAGAGAGCATAGCTGCGCATGGCGATTTGGAAATCATACACTCCAGTAACAGCCCACACCAACTTCTCGCTCTGGCGGTGGAGGCATGTGGCCCAACCGAGACAACGGCGGCTGGGGAGAAGAGAGGACCCTGACCTGGCAAGAGGACCGGCCTTACAGAGACCGAAGACCCTACAATCGCCGGAGGGGCGGACAGGTGCCGCCAGGCCGGATCCGCGCGCTGGTGAAGCGGAAACATGTATACATCACTTAAAAAACACTTACATACACGTACTGTATAGGTGTTTGGCGGAAAAAGATGGACACTAAATGGACACCCATAGTCAGACAAGAAAGGAGCCAGAATTCAAGCGGTTCGCGGTTTGCTCAGTTCCCTCTTTCCAAATTGTAATTTGCAGTAGGGTTAGCATAGATTTTTCTCCACTGCAGACCGCTTCGAGTGGTGTGTGGACAAGTTCTGAACCTCAAAGGGTCCAAAGAAACCATGGTAGGTGGGCAAAATCCTGTTGTTTTCCGTATCGGGAATGCAGGTAAAGGTAAAAGACACACTCCAAACAAATCAGGCAGAATTATGAATAAGAACATATAGGAATGTATGCTTAACATTTTTTAATACATGAAAACACTAAATCATCGCGTGTTCGATCCAATCGTTTGCTCATGATTGACACCGGTGCTGGTGAAGCCACGAAGGTTTGGACCACCGGCAGCCGATGCCTTTCACCGGTTGGGAGACCGGGCGAGGGCGAGAGCCACTGGGCGGAGTCGGACGTACCGGTGGCGCGACGTTTGGCGTTCGCGAACCGAGGCCATGAGCCCCGTGAGCCCACTAAAGCGGATGAACCCCCCCATGTTCAAGAGCAGCCGCATGCCATCCGTTTGGAGGAATTGCATCCTGACATGGAGTTTTTTTCGCCATCGTAATGGTCTTAGTGATGAAGAAGCTGTGAAAAACCATCGGAACTGAGTCCTTGATGGATGCGATGGACCATAGCATAGCAAATCCGGTCCAGAGTCTGAAGCCCTGAATTAGGTAGTTTTCACCATCACCCCTAAAAACACTCCATGTAGGGAATAGAATATACCTTCATCGACCCCGCAACCACAGCAGTGTAAGCAAAGACGCTAGACAGATCAAGAAAACAAGACTTTCTCACGTAGGTTTGTGCTTCTTGCTTGCGCGCGCGTAGCGGCGTAGCGTAGGTCTCCAAAGCCATCCAAAGCCTTATTTCCTGGACCAGCTGTGGAGGATATCCTACAAGCTGTGGACCGGTCTTGCCTTCTGTCAGGATGCAGTAGAACTCTTCCTGTCGGGTTGTCGCCCTTATCCACTCACCAGATGGGTCTAAAAAGCATAATGATCGACTGAGGACCCCTTGAGGAAAGGCTCAACAAGGCTCAACACCTCCTCTCTATTGGGGGTATTTTCCCGCCACTAGGTTTTCAGAGGTGTTCATCAAAATGTCAACATGGTTTCTCCTTCTTTGCATCATAAACATGTTTGCTTCTCTTCCCTCACAATCTCTTCATCGTCAATATGCTCCTCTAAGCCGGTGCTTTCCTTTCTCCACTCTCTCTCTCTGCCTTCGCGTCTTCCCGTCCAGGTTCCTGGAACATGACCGCTCCGTCTCTCCTCAATGGCCGGAAGCTTGGACCACCGAGCCTCGGACCGGGACGGGAAGAGCGACCGAGCCGCTTGGTCCAGGGCATGGTGGTATACATGTCGATCTGAGATTGCACCCTGGTCACCAAGAAACCCCAGCATCAATCATCCGAATTCAATTCGTTTTCCACTTCAATTCATCCAGCTGTGAGCCACTCAGTTGGTGGCTTTCGCATGCCTATCCCTTGCCATCCAATCTTGGGAGCCACTGCGCTCGACTTCCACACCTAACTCCCATGGTTTGTAGTCCCAATACCCTGATCTTTATATAGACTTCATTGGAGAGTAAGCCCAGGGGAGCGAACCGCTTCCAAGTTCACCACCGGTCCCTCCGGTCCCTCCACCACCAGGGATGTTTGGAGGGACCAGACCCTCCCACATGAGTTCTTCACGCGCGCGAATGGAAGTTCCACGCCCACACAGCCTTCCTTACTGGCCCAGCCAGATGTTTGCACCCAGCGAGGAAGGGCGATAGTTAAGACTCCCTACCTTCTTCAAATCAACACCTCTTCCCCCGCCGTCGCCCCCAAAACCGCTCTCGCTCTGACCTCAACCCTTCCTCTTCCGGTGCCGCTCTCCGCCCAGGAAGAGGATCCATGGCTGCAAGGTGCGGATCCCTGGGCTGAGGAAGATCCCTGGCTCCGAGAGGATCCCTGGGCTGCAGGCGGGTTGAGTCCACGGAGTCCACGGTCTGGTCGAGCCTGGGTTTGGGTGTCAAGCAGTGTGGCGGAAACGTGGGAAATACACGTGAGATTCATATTCTTTGCAACCTGAAGCCCTTCGTTCCTTGGAACATGAAGCCCTTCGTTCCTTTCCCTGTGGGAGTGCGAGAACGTGCGAAAACACCACCCCAATGCCGCAGAATGGCGTCATGCTCCCACTCACCAATTGCCCTTGAGTGCAACAATGACTCTATGACACCGCATTCACGGTTTCAAGATGAGGGGAAGAGTTTTGGGTATACTGTTGAAGGCAGTGTCACCGAAGAAAGACATTGAGGATTCACTTGTTGAATGCTACTGGGACTAACATAGTTCAGTTAACAGTCATTACCCACAGCGGGCTGTGGGTTGAAACTCTTAGAAGCTTTTAGACAATCTTCCCTATAGGGTCAGTTCAGAGAAGAGACGGGAGCGCATCCCGAGCCTTGACAGAAGTAAGAACGTGAACCAAGCCTCTAATGAACCGCAAAAACCCTCAGAGCAGCATGGACCGCGAAGACCGATTGGTTCCACTGAAAAACAATCTTCCCAGCGTTTGTTCACAGATTTGTGTTAGATCCCTTTTGAATTTTCTTCAGAGTACGTACCAAGAGCACGGAAGGGACAAAAGGCAAAAAGCATGTTTCAGGAATAAATAACGTTTTACAAGGGTCTCTCAAACGAAGGTATGATCACTTTCACCTCCGGCCAGGCAGGAACGACTGGGGGGTGTTGGGTCCCCTTCTCCACGCCCCTTGGCAGCTGGGCGCGGGCTCGGGCTCGGCTCTGCCTCAGCGATTGGGCGGTGAAGATGAGGGGATCTAGGAAGTTGTATAATTACTAGATCTACAAGTGGATTCCATGGTATGGTAGGCCCCGAACAACTGCTGCTCACAGATTCCATATGGATCCATATGGTATGGTAGGCCCAGGACAGCTTCCATGCTGTGTTGGTGTTTGTATGGCTCCGTCCTATTCCGTTTTTGGAAAGACTTCGACCCGAGTAGACTGCGGGAGACTTCCACGAGTGCAGACAACCAAAGCTATTGAGTTATTGGATAGGAGCCTCCCTATGTGGCCCTTGATGTCTATAATTATAATCAATGGCTCAGTCATGAAAATTAAACAAAACCAAGGGCTTCCTACTAATCAGATCCTTTCACCTGCTTGCTATTGTATATGTGGTTGCTCACTGGTTGTATCTCCCTCTCTCTTTTGGGAATCTCTCTCTTTTGCTCCCATTCATGAAGAGCCATCTTGGGTCGCATCTTCCATTGATTGTAATCATAATCCGGAGAATACTACGGCTAGTTGATGTTGATTTCCTTTCGAGGGTTCCCATGGTTGTTATGGTTTCTTTCTTTGTAGCAGATGATCCACAAGATCTCCACCTGAGGGCTGAAATGCGGCAACACAAAGTGAATCTCGATGGCTTGCTCTAGTCTTCAGATGAGTGTCCACTCTTCTCTAGCTCATAGACCCTCACCCTCTTGGGGTTGTTATGGGGTTTTATGGGACTGCCTAGTAAAACACCAGAGGTCAAGCCCTGATCGCAGGGGATCAAAGGACGGGGCGATCACCCGTGTCCGGCCTTGACATGCCGAAACGGCCAAAACGACCCTGTTGCTGATGTTTCAAAGATCGACATCGGACAGGCCATTGTCCCTTGACAAAACTCTAAAAAGCCTCACACATCAAGACCATCCAATGCATGTCCTGGCTGGACTACCCTACGCTACTTAGGGATCTCCAGCCAGGACACCCAAACAGGATGGTGCTAGTAGCTGCACCTCTTCGCTTCTTCCAACAGCACCTCTTCGTCCACACGTTCAGGCGCATCGGCACTTTGACTTTCCTGATGGACTCTTTGCAGGCCTGCGTTTGCCTATCCGAGGCGCGGCGTGGGAACCCGTGCGGAACCCGAGGGGCGAACGGAACTGAACGGGTGTTCGTTCGGCTTCTGTTATTACTGAATGTATGATCATGTATGTCCTTTTCATGACGGAGCCGGTTACTACACTCCCAAGTGGAACATAGCCCCCTTCAAATAACAGAACCAATGGACCAATTTCCTCTAGTTTCCTGTAAACGGGGGTGTCTGCTCAGCTTCCATGAGGACGTCTGAGGGAGGGTAGTAACTTCGCTTCTCGCTTCTGTGTTTCCTGCCGGAAAATAACCGTGTGGCGAAAGAACCGTGTTGCCATTGTTTGCCTTAAGCAATGAAGGCGTAGAGGTGAGGAGGTGAAGGTTCTTGACTAAGAAGTGATTCATCCGAGGATGGCTAGCTTCCTCGGATGGATCGGTCCCAAGCAGTGCCATGAGACATGTGAAATCAGAGTGCCAGGCAAATAGATGCAATTCTATCATCCATTCGCGCTCAGCCAAGCGCTCAGCCACCTCTCAAGTTGTTCAAAATGTTCAAAACAATACCACCTTTCTTCTGATTGAATTTGCTTTTGTTTCATGAACACACTTCGCACTTCTCCAAGGTCAACTAAAAACTTCTCTTTGCATCACAGCCTTGCACCGATACACCGTTGAATAGTCTTTGCACGTCATGTTTGTTTCGGACATTAAGATAGAGATTGCCTACTAGATACAAGAATGATTACACTCATATTTGGAAGTGGAACTCTGTATATAGTTATCAATCTTCACAGAACTATATCTCACTGATTTGATTTTGTCATGGTTTTACCATGTTGCATAACCCAATAGTCGAAGAGCCCAGAGCAGATGCTGTGCCTGTGTCTGTGTTTGGGACAGGCTGAAGGTTTAGAACATATTCACCGAAGGGTCGTCACTAGCTCACTTTGCGGGGCAAGCTAGAATTCACCTCTTGTTACTTCAAGATCTTCAAGACACCTGTTCAGGAAATGATTGTTCAAACCATATATATATATACATACTTCGGAGGCGGGGGGTGGTGGGGTGGAGGAAAGTACAAAGCAAACCCGTGGCTCTTCTTTTGCCTGCCTCCGCCTTCCCTCTCCGCCAGTCGGATATCTTGGTGGGAGCGATTCGGAGGATGACGACCCCGACTTCCTGCGGGCCTTGCAAGATTCTTGGCGCGCCGTTCCACTGTGGGACTCGTGGAGTGGGACTCGTTGGCTTGTTTTTTTTATGATGCGTCGCAATGAGTGGGTCGCTCAGTGCAGGGCGGATCGCAACCAGCCGAAGACGGTTAGACCTGAACGCGGCTTAGCGTCCCAACGTGTTCCGAACGCATGGTGGGACGGCACATGAGTTCTCGTGTGGTGTCCGGGAACTCACAAATCACCGAGGACAGGCTTTGCTGTCCCCAGACACTCCATGTATGGAATATTTACATACATTGAGGTGGTTTCATAGGAGAATGTTCTAAAATATGCCACAACCTTCAATTCTATCATCGCCATGTTCATTCTGCCCATCGCTTGAGGAATCCTTGCGCACAGCAGAGGCTGAGGAGCAAACACGCTTGGAGCAGGACCCGGAAAAAGAAGCATCACGGTTTTACGATACTTGTGCACCTACGGAGCGGGTCTATCAGCACCATGTCTATTGGTGGTGTGGGTTGCTGATGTGGATTTGATTTCGGGGCAAGCCTGCATGGAGTGATTGGCTTGTGGGGATCCTAGCATCATTTGGTATCCGTAGTATCCGCGAGAGATTTGCCTTGAAATAGTTAGAAAAATACCTTGAACACACTCAGTAAGCCTGCCTGATTCCATGTTTTTTGCCCGCAAACATGTTGTTCCCGTTGCCAGATTTGGCAAACACCGTGTTGTTTTTTCGTTCACTCGGATTGCCTGAGTTGCGTGTTTTTGCTCGCCTGAATTGGTTGTGCAATGTCTAGTAAAATGTGTATGTATGTTTTGCCCAAGTCCTTCTTCGCCCACGGGCTCTTATTAGAGACACTACCCTGAAAAGATGAAAAGGCAGATTTTCAGCTGGCAGACAGAAATCTGTGGCTGGTAGGATGTGGTAGATGGTTGAGGCCGATAGTTTGAGGTCCCAATCTCTTGAAATCGAACCGGTGACCTTCACCCACATTCACGCGCGTGCGGAAGCGAAGGATCGAGATACTCAGATCCGGCTGGTGGGCCACTGTGTGGTGTGCTTCGAAGCCAAGTCACTGGGTAGAGTTGGGCGTTCTTGGCCGTTCCATTCGTTTGGATTCGTTTGGGGTCCAGCATGGCCCGGCACCAGCACAGCCTGACAAGGTTGTCACGTTGAACATGGTGTTTTCCCCCAAACAGATGCGTTTTACAGGACTTTTAACTTATATACACACGTATTATATACTATAATACACTGGGGTGCCGAAAGTTGCGCTTCTTGACTTCTAAAACGGGACAAACCCTTTCCCCTTAGAATCCTACGTGCAACATGTCGACACCTAAGTTGCGGTCAGATTTCCACACCTGAAAACCTTATAAGTATTATACATTTAAACGGGTGTGGAAATCTGACCGTGCTGTACCTGCCAGGCAAAATGGACGTGTCAATCCGATCCGCTGTAGACCGCAAGTGTCATGTTGGAACAGAGTAAGAAGCGTAAACTTTAGGGTTCTTGAAGTATATATACATATATATATTCATACTACAGTAGTACTAGCTGGAACACAACAACGTTCATAACATGTGCCAAGACGATTGGTTAGGTTTGCAGGCAGATGTGTTTGCGGTCATTTCTTGGAGACCAGGCCAAGCCTGGGTTTGTCTCTAGTGACTGTTCAACACCGCTGGTAGCCATTTAGATGGATGGGATGAAATAACATGGAATTGGATTGGATTGGATGGAATGGAAGGAATGGACGGAATGCAATGGATTGGAGAAGGAAGGACGGAAGGAATGGATGTATGGATGGATGGGTGGATGGGTGGGTGGATGGATGGATGCATTGATGGATGGAAAGGAAAGAAGGAAGGAAGGAAGGAAGGAAAGAAGGAAGGAAGGCAGGGAGGGAGGCAGGGAGGGATGGATGGGTGGGTGGATGGAAACATGGGGCTCCGGAAATATGCTCACCCCTGTCATCGTGCGGGATTATCATCCACTTACAGTACTAGTAGTGAGTGTGTCTTAACCGCTACTAGTTGAGGGCCATAGCGCTTCATTGCACCATCCTGAGCCTGATGTTAGGCCGCGGGATTTCTCTTTCCAACAGGTCATCACTGCCAAACTACACAGATGGTCAGTCCAAGTTGGTCACAAATGAGCCGGTGACGAGAGCACCAAAGACGCGTAGAACGACTGGTGACCTGTTCCAGCAGAAGGGACGGCTTATAGACATCCCTGACGTATTACTTCCCTCCAACAACCCGAAGTCCGTGGTGCGGGTTCAGCGCTCCTCCGCGGTGTGTTGTGAACACCCAGCCAAGGCAGGGCGGTGCTGCCTGCTCGCACGGCGCTGCGACCTCCTTGAGCGACCACCGGCCGGCCACGCACTTCGTGTGCGGCGAATGCCTTCCAATGCAGCTGGGCTTCGATCACGTTTTTGGAGCTGTGGCTGATTGGGGTGCCTGAAGGAGAAGGGCATCCAAGCACATTGTGCTTTGTGTTCACCCCTTCTTTCGTAGCTTTTGGGATGGTCTTGGAGGCGAGTATATATCCAGAGAATGGTCAAACTGGGGCCAAAGGACATCAGGATCATCTCAGACCCTTACACCATGCAGCAACTGACGCGGGAACCGGGCGCCTCGCGAGAGAGCGAGGTACGTGGAGAGCGAGCTCCGTTCGGATGAACAAAGCGATCGGCGGCTGATGGAGCGCCGGGCCTTTGGGCACTGTCTGAAGTGTCCCTGTGTCTTGGGTTGTTTTACTCTGAGGGATGGAGGGGGGAGCAGATCTATATAAGAACATAGAACAGCTGCTGGTACGCCTTGAGGATGGTCTTGGAGGCTAAAGTACTTCCTTAGAATGGTGTTTGGGGCCCAGGGACACCCTCAGCAGGCTCCTGGACTCAGAGGTGGGGCAGGTGAGTTGCGGGAGGATTATATGGCGCCTTGGGCCAACTCACCAGTTGCAGGTGTCATATAAGTTTCCGGTCTCATGGGTCATAAATATAAATATAAATAAATATATATACTAATTTCAATCAGATCCTAATGATCCTATGACACCTGGGCCAACTGAAAGTGTGGCAGCCCTACGGCCACTCAGGTAGCCCTATGCCCATGGACTGTGGAGGTTTTGTGGAGGACCCGGAACTGCCGTTTACACTGTCGCAGTTTCGGTGCACCTGGATTTTGCATGAAAGAACGTGAGCTCGACTGCTGGTGCGGAGTTCTTCCAAGATTTGATTGGAATTGGCAGACCAAGAATCAAGAATCGATGTCAGACTTCCCTTGGACCTGGATGTGACGCTACAAGAAGAAGACGATACCTGGCAGGAGCAAGGCTAGTGCACGACACTTGACCTTGAAGCCGTAAGTGTATCTGCATGTGAACTTTCTACAGATGAAAGGGAGCAAAGCTCAATCTACGTCATGGCGAAGAAGTACTGAGTGGAATTTGAGCGAGGCAAACCTTCACTGTCTGTTTTCACGAATTAAATCCTATACACAGCCTACGGGATGAACTGCACGCTGTATAGATATGCAAAAGACCGCTTAGTTTCAATAGTGATGTGTAGTCAGAGTCTATTTTGATAGGTCTCACGGCAAAGATATAGCGAACCACTGTACATAGTTCACTACCCTTGAATTTCAAGTGTGGCCATTGCCGAAAGCGTCGGTCACGGGGGTGTCAATAGCAGTGGGACGACAATACAATCTAAGTCTAAACATGTACAGCACATTTCAGCGTGTCACGCCAATCTTTGGCTCAAGGCTCCTGTGGTGCAAGCGAGAAAGAAGCGCGACCCCGCTGCCCTTCAGGGAGAGAGGATAGTTTACTTGTACTTCCCGTCAAGCAGATTTATATCCACACGCAGGCTTTCAATAACCCATCCAGGAAGATGAGACAAATCCTAGAAATCAAGAACAGGAAAAAGGCTGCAAGGCTCACCACATGTTTGACTTGAGTTTTTCTTTCTTGGGGGCTTCTGAGAGATGATGAGATTCCGAGATTGATCGGTCACATCCGTACGTTCGTCCAGGAGAGACATGTGAGGCCGTTCCTCTCTAACACGCTTTGGTCCCAATTGCAGGCAGCCTCTCAGGCAAGACGAGACGTTCACTTTCACTTGGGAGTCGGGGAAAAAGGCGGCGAAGTGCTGGTGGGACATGAGAAGAAGTATTAAGCCCTTCGGCCCCTTTGGAACTTCTGGAATGGATTGAATGGATATGGGCCGTCCACTATAAACTATTTCACCCCGGCGGGGCTACCCCAAGTCCATTAAGGCGCGGCCCATGAATGGCTGGCGTTTGCAACTTTGAATGCTTCAGCTGTGCCAATCGTGCATAGTGCGACCTGAACATCTTTCGGTCGTGGACACCGGTTGTTTGGAGATCGGCGAGTTGTTGCACCGTGAGGTCTTCCCAAAGGGGAAGAAAACACCAGAAGAGTCGCCCATCTTGGGGATGGGAGCATGGCAATTCACCTAGAGATGGAAACGGCCCACAAAAGGTAGGTCAACCTCCTGGTTTGGTGCCAGTTCCCCGAAGCCAGCCCATCCTCTTCTCGGTTTCAAGTCCGAGTCCTGCTTGGGCATTGAAACCATGAAGAGATCTCCAACCTCGCGGGGGGGAGGAGCAGCTGATCCCCAAAGAGTTGGATGTTTACACCAGATGGCTAAAAGCAATTGGTGCACCACCCGAAGCCGCCCGCCTGGGAGGAGAACTGAAATTGCGTGCATGAAACCGCTGTTTTAGGGAAAGGACCGATTCAGGAGATCAATGTCTGTGTCGACTTGGTGAAGTATAGAATGTGAAGTAAATGAAATACATCTACCTGGACCATCCAAGGGGATCCAAAGGGTGCCCCATGGAAGCCTATAGGTAGTGTGGGGTAGTCCAGCCAGGACACCCCTTGGATGGTCCTGGTATACATGTCCGTTGATTCTTCCAGTGGCGACCGTTGGCTGGGAGCAAATTGTGAGAAATCCATCTGCACCTGCGACCATGGGGGGCCCCAAATGGATAGTTTGGTGACTGGTGGAGATTACAACCATCGAATCCACTTATAAGTTATAAGTTATAAGGGATCTTTGTTAACAGGTTGTGTCCTATAACTCACCTGGGATTTGACCACACAGGCGGACGAGAAGCATCGGCAGTGGCAGAAGGAATCCAGGGACAACGAAGCTGGGTGATAGTCGCGCCGTGTCGTGCCGGTCGTTACCGTCAGACGCAAGGGCTCGGCTCTGGACAAATCGGGCCTGAATCCGAACTGGAAGCAACCAATCCCTAAGTTTGGAGCGTTTAGGGTAGGTGGGTTTTCGTATGAATCACCCATATACCACCAGTCAGAGCTCCCTCCCGTTGTGTCACATCTCTCAGCGTCCAGGTCGCTGGACTAGGGGTGACGAAAGGGGGGTTCTGGGCTCCAAGATCTCCAACTCAGAAGGTGTTTCCCCAAACACAGTCAAAGGCTGTGACAAAAGGGTGTTTGTCAGAGATACCCAGAGGCTCATCTCCACGAACAAAGGGATTTGAACATATGAATGGGGTCCAATTTGTGGGTGAAAGAAGACCCAGTCCGCGCAAAAAAGAGGGTCCCAGGCCGCGCCCATCGCGTTGACTTGGCCAACCCAGGAAGATCCCGAGTTCCTTCGGGTGCCTTGGATGAAGTCGTTTTGCCTCAGCCCTCACAGCGCCCAGGTCGTTCTCTGAGACCCACTCAGCCGGTTCAGGTCCGGCGCCGCCGTTGGGTCCCTGAACCAGTACAGACTCGCAAGATTAAGACCCTTAGCAATCCTTGGCAGGGGATCTAGATAGGCAAGTTGAGCGTGAAGCGTGAACAGACCTGGAACACCACCATCGGAGTGTCTGCGGCTACGTGGACCTTATGCAAAAAAGGCACCAAATGCCGGCAGAAGGGGACTACTGACTACTGCAACTTCCTCAATAGCAGATGGCCTGGTCACTGTATTGGGTAGTTGTTCCCCTCCATTTGATTTGACAAGGAAATGCACCTCTTTTGATGCAAACCTAGACCTAGACAACAATAAACGCAATATACAGATGATAGATGTACTATATATGTGTACTATCAGAATGTACCCAGTGACTTCTTGATGCTGACAGTGGCAACTCTTTCTGCCAGTCTTGCTGTTGAATCTCCAACTTGAAGATACACATCATGCACTGCTGGTGATGCACTAACCACTATAATCCACCATATATGTTTGGTCTCTGTGTGTGTGTGTGTGTCTCTCTCTCTCTCTCTCGCTCTCTCTCTCTCTAGAGGATCTCTCTCTCTCTCTCTAAGTTTGTGGACATTTACCTCAAGGAAGGTGCTTCTCAGGGTCTCCGGAGGCTCCTGCCACATGTGTTCTTCTTCAGCATGCCCTCGATCAGGAAGCATTGCTGCGCTCGATGCCCAACGCGGTGCAATGTGGCAGATGTCAGTACGGCCCCATCGACCATGCGCCTCGGAAGCAGACGCAGACGCAGGGCACCGGCGCAGGTCCGGCACCGGCGCAGGTCTACGACGATTTTTTCGATGAAGACGTGTTGGACAGGACATGGGACATGGTCGCGTGAGGAAAGTTGTTTGGAGAAGTTTCATGTTGATGTGGATGTCCCCTGGTGAATTTTTTGTAGTTGTACTCGACTGGAGTTCTTGATCAGCAGCGATGTGCAGGTGTGAATGCATCAGAGAAATTCAATTCATGGGGAGGTGCTGAGAGCACACCGCTCACATGTTAGGTGCTTTCAATACATTTCCTTGGCCACCATACTGTCTGGACGGTACCCACTCACCCCTGACGATGACTCACCACCGCGAAGCCTGGCGTCGCAATGCGCCGCGGAGCATTGCGACCAGAGTCTTCACCATCGTTGCCGGCAAAGGGGGAATCGTCAGCGTTTGGTAAGGCGAATGTGTTGGGAGGGCCGCGTAGCGCCGCGCTTAAAGGCTGGCTGTGACGACTTGGATGCTCACCACTGGCAGTGGCAGGGCAGCTCGCAGATCCAGCGCCCTGGCGGAACAGGTTGAGAACAATTGCTTGCCACCCAGTGTTTACTTCAGGTTAGATCCCAATGACCACTGTAGAGCATATATAGAGACCTTATCGGAACCGCAGTAGCTGTGAAAGTTGAACCCTTTGGGTAGGGAATCGGAATCAAGATATGCAGCATGGCATCTACGCCAACCATTCATACTGAATGGGCACCTTGTCACAACGGTTGTTTCGGTTGAAATGGTTTTGTTCATGTTGAATGGGACTTGTTGTGTGCAAAATAATATGTGATTTTAAAAGTGATTCCTGCTTAGCTGCTTCTTTGATTCCAAATTGTTGCTCAGCCACAATGGGTATATCATATGTAATCAGACACATGCAAACACAAACTAGAGTCCAGGAACCTTCATTCCAATGGTAGGTCCACCACCACTGGTAGGTCCACAACAGGCAGGAACCACTTGTTGGACAGGGCGGCTTCTCTCAAAAGAATGCCAAGGCAAACAAGACAAGACAGTTCATGGGGATTCAATCTTTTGGGGAGTTTGAGCGATGGAAGGCTGGCAGAGACAGAGCATGTTGGCTCAGCTCCACTGAAACCAAACTTCCCAGTGAATGCAGCTACCACATTCTAGAACTGACCCCAGTAAAACCTGGTCCTTTACCTCATAGACCAGGAATTTGTATGTTACCAACACCCGTCAAATGAGGTCTTTGACCTGTAGAGCATATGATTCCAAGAGTCTCTTCCACCAACACTACTCCCAATTCTTCTCTTCTTCGCGCATCCCGCGAGCCTCTCTCTAACACAGAGCTCCTGCGCCTCTTTACACGGGGAAAGTCAGCGAGGGTCCATCGGAAGGATGGTCATGTCGAAGAGTTCCCACAACTGGCGGACCCTCCTTCCTGGCCGCAGGACTTGCTTGGATCAGCAAGTTCTGAAGCAACCATAAAACTTGATATACTTCCAGTTGCGCTGGTGGAACACAAAAAACAGCTCTGAAACACTTGTACCTAACGGTTAGACTGGTCTAGTTTCCTTCAACCTTCCAGGTGCTCGGAACGCCTGGGATCGTCTCCCTTTGTTCCATACATATATATAGAGAGAGAGAGCTGGCCGTTGCCTGGGTCCTTTTCCAATCCGCCCTCTGAGGAACCAGTGTCCGAAATGCGGATGGTGGGCTCACAATATCGATTCCTGGCCATCCTGGGATGGGGTGATCCGGCAATGACATGGTCACATGAGGCTGAGGCCACACGGGTGGGGGTTCGGTTGGCAGTTCTTCTTCTCAGGTAGAAGAACGTGAGTTGGGCCACGACTGGATGAACTGGAACGACTGGATGCTAGCTTTACTGGTGCAAACATATTACTATAAGTATATGTATATATGTGCAAAACAAGCTACTCCGTTCATGCCATACATGTACAGGTCTTCGTACTGAGGCCTTTGAGGTTCAAAACAGCTCGCATGGTAGCGGAGCTGTGAAGGCTGACACTTGTCAGCTGGAGCTCCAGGGAAGTTTTAACCCAGGTGTGAGGTCGCCCGCGCCGAGCCACCCATCCAACTAGTGTTGCACTTTCGCTCGCAATCATAGCCTGTGATTACCTGAAGGGGATCTTCGAGCGAGTGTCCTTTGGAGGTGGATAGAGGGGGCGAAGGACCTGGGCAGAAGGAAGAGCTTGGCACTACAAGGAAGAGAAGATGGACCAGACCGACATGCCCGTGCTGGCTCAGGCTGTCATAGCGGCTGCTAATGCAGCAGCCCAGGCGGCTCAGGCAGCGGCTTCAAGTGGAGGAGCGGCTGGTCAGGGTGCAGAAGGAGCAGGGGGAAGTCAAGGAGTGTTGAAGCGTGATCTAGCAAAGTTGATCCCACGACCTGGTGCCTTTAATCCCACAGACAGAGAACAAGAGGTTTTGCAGTGGCGAGATTGGTACTGGACAGTCAAACAATATTTGGTTGTGGTTGATGCAGCATTTCAAGATGAGTTGGAAAAGCTAGAGACCAACCTGACAACCGAGATAGACTGGGAGTTGCTGGATGAGGAGGAACAGCAGAGAAGTCGATTCCTGTACAGCTTGTTGGGGAGCTTGGTACAAGGACGACTGACAGGTGTCATCAAGAATGTCGAGAAGTTCAATGGAATGGAAGCACTTCGACAACTGTTGATGAACTGTCAACCCCAGGCGAGAAACAGGACAATGAACCTCCTGCAAGGGATAATGTCCTACCCGAGCTTCAACATGAAGAGTTCCTTGTTGCCTCAAATCCTCAAGTTAGAGGAACACTATGTCCAGTATGAGCGCCTTGGAGGAAAGCTATCACCTGACATGAAGTCAGCGGTGTTGCTCAGAGCGGTGTCGGGTCAGATGAAGACTCATTTGAATCTGACTTTGAATGAGGGCAGCTCATATGCCAAAATCAGGGAAGCGATCATTGCCTTTGACACAGCCACCACCAAGTGGAATGAGTCGGGAGCCCTTACGTTTTCAGGAATGAGCCCAATGACGAATACAACAGATCCCAATGGTCCAATGCCCATGGAGATTGACCGCATCAAGGGTGACGGCAAGAAAGGAAAAGGAAAGACCAAAGATGGGAAAGGCAAATCGAAGGGCAAAGAAGACCGACAGAAGGGAAAAGGCAAAGGTGGCAAACCTGGTGGAAAAGAAGGCAAGGGTAAAGGAGGTGGCAAGGAGAACAAAGGTGGCAAAGGCAAAGCTACCAATGAAGTGTGTTGGACTTGCGGCAAACCCGGACATATGTCACGTGATTGTTGGAGGATCAGACAAGTGGAAGCACCAGCAGTCCAGAGCATCGCAGGTTCTCACACTACTTCGCCCTCTACGACATTGACATCGAGCACTTCGAGTGGTGGAGGCGGAGACGCTAATGCGGGTGCCAAGAGTATCAGACGTGTTTCACAGCCAGTGATCTTCGACTTGAGAGAAGGGAGTGAAGCTGGTTCAATTCGAGTGGTGAGCCAAGTTGAATTTTTCAACATTGCCTCAGAGGATGAAGAGGAGGATGGATGCTACCAAGTCAACACCATTGCTGAGACCGAGCATGAGGAGGAGGCCGAGGAGGTCTATGTGGCAGAAGAGGAGCAACAGACCTTGAAGGTGATTGTTGACTCGGGGGCGGATGCTTCGATCTTCCCAGGAAGACTCATGGGAATGACAAGGAGTGATCAGGTGTTGGGACAAGCCCTCCATCTGCAAGACGCCCAAGGGAAGAAGATCCAGAGTTATGGCAACAAAGATGTGGATATCTTGATGATGACATCGGAGGGCCAATCTGTGGTCTTGAAGGAGAGAGTGACCTTCAGCGACATGGTGAGCCAGCCCATCTTGTCTTTTGGACGCTTGATGAGAAGCGGGTGGTCAATCGATGGCCAAAGACAGTGTTTGAGGAATGGAAGCCTGGAGGTGCCTTTAGCGTTTCAGAATCAAAGCCTAGTGGTTGATGCCGCCATCAGGGTGATCACAGAACCCCTGGTGATTCGCACGCTGGCAGTCAGGCTGAACGAGGAGTTGACCAACATGGCTGGAAGCGGCTATGGCTGGAAGAAGAAAGATGAGTTTTGGGTTGGACTTCACTTGAGCACAAGGTTTCAAAGCCCACAGTTCATTCCGGGCTTTCGAGATCAAGGAGAAGGAATGTGTCGAACTACCCTGGTGGAGAAGCAGGGCAGTTGGGAGTTGGTAGAAATGGCCGAACCATTAGATGGCCTAGAGGAGCAAGAAGAGGAAGTAGAAGAACTTCGTGAGGTGGGTCTTAGCAAGGTGATGACCTTTGTGGCTCAGGAAGGAACAGTTCCAGAGATGTTCGGTTTTGAAATTGACAATGCAGTCCAGTTGGGTCCTAGACCAGCAGTTGAAGAGCTCGCAATTCCACAAGCTCAAGATGAGGAGATGGAAGAATTCGATGGTGCAGACATTCCAGGTGGAGATGACGAGCCCAACCCTGGTCGTGACCTACAAGAACAGATGGTGCACTATGAAATCGGTGTTGCACTTCCAGAGGAGATTCGAGTGAACGAGGTCCCATTGACAGTCGACAGCCCTCTGAGGAACCTGAGAGCTGCTTGTGCTTTCTACAGGATCGGACAGAGTGGAGGCAAGAGAAAATGCTTCAGTCGGCTAGTGGCTCATCAAGGTGCACTCGAGTTGATGATGGCCAAGGACTTAGCTGCGCGAGGACAAGCAATGGGGCAGAGGATTCCAGTGGAGCAGGCGACAGCAAAGGTCCCGACAGAAGCAGAGAGGAAAGCCCATGAGCTTACTCATGTCCCTTACGCTCCATGGTGTCCTGCCTGCATCAGGCATCGAGCTCGTCCTGATCAGCACAGAAGGACGGGGAAGTCTCATGACCAAGGAGTTCCAACAATCTCCTTCGACTTTTGCAAGGTGAAAGCCAAGGGTTCAGGAGCGATTGGAGCGGAAGAAGAGGATGCTGCTCAGGAAGGGGTGCAAGATGATGAGAGTGGAGCGCTGCTGATGGTTGCAGTGTGCTCAGAAACAGGCTCACTATTGGGCTTGCCTTTGAAGACAAAGAATCAGATGAACCTCATCACCCACGAGCTGCTTGCATTCACTCAGATTCTCGGCCATGAGGCTGTGCAGTACTACTGCGACAATGAACCTACTGCGAGGCAAATTGTTCGACTCTTGGTGGCTTCGAGAACAGCCATGGGTTTGAAAACCACAATGAGAACAACAAAGCTTTATGACTCAGCAGGCAATTCTTTGGCTGAGAATGCAGTTCAGCGAGTACGAGGTCTCGCAGCTTCGATGATGGAGAGTTTGGCGGAGAAGATCGGCTTGAGATTCCAACATCAACATCCATTGTGGTCTTGGGCGTGCCGCCATGCTGCTTGGACCCTGAATCGATATCAGGTGCTGAGGGGGACGACGAGCTTTGAGTTGACTCATGGAAAGGCCTATGATGGCAAGATGTGTCCTTTCGGAGAGGTGGTGTTCGCCTACACGAAACAAAAACAGGGCTTCAAAGCGGACCCAAAGTGGAAGGTAGGCATTTGCTTGGGAAAGACAGAGGTCCAGGATGCATGGGTCATCGGAGATGGAAACAGAGTCTTCCTTAGCAAGTCCATCCGCAGAGTTGCAGATGCCAGTACCAGGTACATAGCTTGCTACCAGGGCTTCACGGCATACTCATGGGAGTACCAGCAGAATTTTGGTGGAAGAATAGTCCCATCAAAGAGGGTTGCAACGATGGTTGGAGGACCACTGCTGGGATTGCCGACACCTGGAGCAGGAGGAGAAGCTCTGCAGGATGAGGATGCCAAAGAGGTAATCGCCTTCTCGAAGTCCTATGCGGGAAAGCTGGAGGAGGCAAAGGACTTGGTCGACGTGGTTGAGAAAGAGAAGGTTCAGGTCCAGGAGATGAGTGAGGAGCAGAAGATTGCGGAGAACAAGAAGCTGGACTATGTAGAAGAGAGTGTGAGTCTGCCGCCACTCAGATCCAAGGATCCGAATATGGTTGATGACACAAACAACCAAGCTGGACCTTCAATGCCGGGCATCACACCGAGAAGCCCCGCGCAAAAGAGTAGTCTCAGCACAACGGGTGATGAAGGAGATGCGAAGAGGTTAAAGTTCACTACCTTCAAGCTTGTGCACGAGAGTGGAGGAGAGAGCTCAGAGACAAAGAGGCAGAAGGTTGGAGATGAGAAGCCACAGATTGAGAGAAGGGTGCAAGCGACGGAAGTAGGAGCTGATGTGTACTACCACATGGACCAGTTCTTTGGTGAGGAGGAGTTCTTGTCTTGGGATGGAGAAGAGGAGGAGACTCCGTTGACAATGATTCCCAAAGAATTGTGGTCAGAGGCGCCCTTGGACAGAATTCCCGCAGATCCGCCAGCTTGGATCGATGACCTGGCAGATGAGGTGGAAGAGCAGAGACTCTTGAGGATGAGAGTCTTGGAAGCTATGGAGGAGGAAAAGGCAGGTTTCAAGAAGTTGACAACGAGGTTTGTCAGGGACTGGCGAGTGAAGCCTCGTCAGGACTTGCCCGACGCTCCCAAGCAGTTCCTCAGAAGATCCAGACTGGTTGCTAGGGAATATGCAGTGGACAGGCGAGATGATGTGCACAGCCCAGCAACAGGAGGACAGACATTGCGTTTGTTGCCCATCATCTACCTCATGAAGAAGCTGGAAGAAAGAGATGGCGGTGAGGAGTTCTGGTTGGGTTCAATGGATGTGAAAGACGCCTTCCTCCAAGTGCCCCAGGAGGAGCCGACACAAGTGAGAACCGCCAGAGGTCACTATGAGGTGAAGCGCAACCTACCCGGTCAGAGGTTAGGAGCCAAAGCATGGTTTGACTATTTCACAGACTGGTTGAGGAAGAAGGGGTTCCAGTTCTCGGACATCAATCCATGTCTTGGGAGAAAGGAAGACCGTATGATGGTGTTGATCCATGTAGATGATGTCCTCTACCTGGGCAGTCGAAAATATGTGGAGGAGATTTTCCTGCCTGACATCAAGAAGAGCTTTGACATTTCGGAGCAACACTTGTCAGGAGATGGTACAACCTTTTCTTTCCTGAGGAGAACCTATGAGCAAACACCAGAGGGGTTGAAGATCCTGCCGGGGAAATATGCCGAGAGCATGATTGAGCAGTATGAGTCCCAACTGGGCCGAGCCAAGATCCAGAAGTTGCCATGTGGACCGGAGATGCTTGAGCAGGATGGAACGTCCATGGTGAGTGGAGAGTTGGCCAGTCTCTTCAGATCCCTGGTTGGCTGCGGCATCTACTTGTCGCAAGAGAGGATGGATGTGTCCTTTGCAATTAAGGAGCTGGCATCCTCAATGGCCTGTCCAACAACAGGGAGTTTGAGAAAGCTTGGAAAGCTGGTGGGTTACTTGAAAGCAACGATTGGACAATACAGTCTTCTGCCGTATCCAGACCCAGGACACGGACATGCCACCAGAACAGCTACGTCAAGATGGCTGCTCGAAACCTTCACAGACAGTGATTGGTCAGGAGCAAAAGGACATAGAAGGTCAACATCGGCAGCGGTGCACATGGTGAATGGGAACGTTGTCTTGACAAGTTCTAGAGGCCAGAAGTCAGTTTCCCTGAGTTCTGCGGAAGCAGAACTAATGCTCTTGTGAGTGGAGCAGCAGATGGGATCTACCTGAGAAGGTGCTTGGAGTTTCTCGTGGAGGACAAGGTAGTACACCATTGCCTGGTAGACAACTCCGCGGCACTACACCTGTGTCATAGGAAGGGTCCAGGCAAACTTCGGCACATTGCTGGCAAGTTGTTATGGATTCAGGACATGGTTGCACAGGGAGATCTTGAGGTCAAGGCCGTAGGGACAACTGCCAATGTCGCTGACCTAGGCACCAAACCGCTAGCCAAAGCCAGGGTGAATCTCATCCTGCATTGGTGCCAGATCTACAATGGTGAAGGAGAGAGGATTGGACAAGAAGAGCAACAACGACTTGAAGAGAGCAGTGTGAGCCGCAGCAAGATCCAGAGGCTTGCAAAACTGCTCAACAGAATCTTGCTGTTGGAAGGCCTTGAGCATGTGGCTGGTGAGCGAGTGGGCATGGAGGAGAATGTCATCGTGACCAACCACAGTCAGTGGCTATGGGCATTTCTTGTGATCTTGATGGTGGTGATTGCCGTACTGATCTTCGGCATTTACCAGCTCTGGAAGAAGCTTGAGAGAATGGAGACAAGGCTTCAGCAAGTGGTTGATGATGTGAAGGTTGACGGCATGATGGTGGGAGCCTATGGCCATGAGACGAAGGAAGCAATAGCGCAAGTGAAGAAGTATGTGGAGAAGGTACATCGAGGCTTGATCAAAGCTTCAGGTTATGTTGATGATGATGAGGTCTTGATGGAAGACTGGAGGCATTGGGACTACCTCCAGGACACCAACAAGGAGTTTGACATGAGAAGACTTGACAAGCAGATCAAGGACTACCTCCAGAGAAATGTTGAACAGACACGTCGACACCTGAACATTCGAGACAATACCTTGAGAGACAACACCGGTGGAAGTGAAGAGAGCGAAGAAGGAGAACACGATCCAGATGATATGGTACAAGTCAGATTAGAATCTGGACAAGTGGTGACAGTGAGAGCAGGTGACCTTGAACCTCGCGAACCAGAAAGTGAGAATGAGGAAACGGTGCCTATGGAGACAGAGCCAGAAAGGGTACCAGATCGAACAGGGGAAGCGCGTGGCAGCAGAGACCTGGAGTTTGAGGATTTGACTATGTCAGCACCAACAACAAGGTGGCTCACAGATGCAGAACTGCATGAAGTGAGTGAGTATGACAAGCCAGCCTTCAGGTCTTGCTTGAGAGCCAAGCAGTATTCCCTACAGTTCGAGAAGCGATGGTTCGAGCTCAACCAAAGGAACGAACATGAATCCAAAATGGAGATGTACTCACGAATGGGAAGGCACATGGAGTTCATGGACAGCGAGACAGTTCCTTTTTAAGATGTGGGTGGCGCAGCAAGCACGGAAAAGAGCTTAGCTCACAGCGCCAAGGAGGAGTGTGCAAAACAAGCTACTCCGTTGCCATACATGTACAGGTCTTCGTACTGAGGCCTTTGAGGTTCAAAACAGCTCGCAATATATATATATATATATATGTATAAAAGTCATTTTGTGTGCCCTTAAGTTCCCACTGGTCCGTAGAGGAAAATCGTGTTTTCTGTGTTTGGTTCCCGCTGGTTTGCTCTTCGTCTTCAGGCCCTAAACAGCTTGATCCCGAGGTAATCTACAAGGACAGCTCGATTCTTTAAGTGGTTCCACAGCTGAACTGAGGTCAACAAAAAGGTCTCATGGATGTAGTACCTGTCATAGCTACTACCGGTGAAGCTTTGAACACATGTCACTGATCACAGAAGGGCAATACCAATCTCTGAATGTGCATATGTACTTGTGTATATATATACACATATGGAAGTGCAGCGCTGCACCTGGAGGACCTGCGTCTCAATCATCGCCAGGATCATTGGCTGGTGCAAGTTCAGCAGACGCTACAGTAATGACTATGTCGACAGGATCACAAGTTTCAGGTGAAGGTAGGGTCGCTCCACCGGAGTCGATTGCTACCAGATCCGATGCAAGAATTGGCAACGCGAAGAAATCATTGAGAAGATTCACGAGATCGACATCACCAAGAACGAATATTGACAAATCACCAAAGAGGAGCATTGAGAGAGTTGAGATCGAAGACGCGCTGCCATGTTTTGGAACGACTACAATTGAGAAGAAGAAGAAGAAGAGGAGAATGAAGAGGATACCGGACGTTGAGACAAGTTCAACTCACCAAGTATGAACCTCTGTCAGTTGTAAGAGTATCCACATCATGATGAGAACTTCTTTAGTTGTGGACGTCACGATGCAACTCGGACTATCTCATGACGAAGATCTACCGAGAGTTCTCTGAGCCTGGCTAATTCAACTATCCTTTTACAATTCATTGGGACAGCCAATAGGTCTACTCACGCACATTTATTTGTAAAGTCCGCTTAGTTTCGCTAGTGTTGGTCAGTACAGAGTCCGTCTTCGGCCTCGCGGCATCAAGTCGAAGCCTACTGCATAGTACACATACCCTTGGATTTTGATTGTGTACCCGGAGCTCAAAGCATCGGATACATGGGAGGTGTCATGAAAGTGCAGCAACAGGCCATAGTATGTATAGAACATGTACAATGCGTGTGAAGAACCCTATAGACTATCCTATAGGTACCCCATGGTACCCCAGTAGGGTGCTATAAGGTCACTTAACCTCTGTTGGAACACAACCACCTTTGTTAGCGGAGAAATAAGCGCTTTGCTTTGCCCAATGCTTATATGTATATATATATAATGTAGGCATCTCCATCATCTCTTGATATATTTGTCATTACTTGTCCATTGCTTGCTGTTTCGGTCGACTCCCGCAGGTCCCGAGATGAGAAGATTGAACAACTTGGAGACCTCCAAAGGGGGCAGTGATGAATACGGTGCTTCTGCCGATGACGCATTCGGCAGCGTGGACGCATCGGACGGAGGATCGGATGAAAACGCGTGGTTGGGTCGTTGGGACCCGACCCATACTCCAACAATCAACTGATTGCCAACATTGGCCCGACAAAACATCTTGAAACCGCCCTGATATAGGCAAATAGTCCAATAGACGGATTGTTTGAGATATAGGGAGGAAGTCGTTGGGTATGTCTTGATCCGTGCATCCGATTCGTCGACGCCTAGCGGCCGGTGCAGATCATCAAAAGAACGCCTGAGAGGGGTGTCTCGTTATAACCAAAGCTCCCCTCGTGACGATGTCTATTTCTTGTGCTTTCAAAAAGATAATCGGACATGTTTGGACGGACTTCCTTTGGACGATGTCTTGAAGTGCCTCTTCTTTACACTTATCGAAAGTGCAGAAGTGGCACAAATGGATGCCGGAGTGTGCTGTATTTATTTCTTCACATGGCTACAAGCCAGGAGGGACGGACCCCTAAAGAACTGCTGCATGGTACAGACGCAGCCAGAAATTGAGCGCCAAAGTTGAAATCCAAGTGGTCCAATCGACAGCTTCCGCAGTCCACTCATTGTCCAGTCTCATTTTGCGGTGCGATGGACGACACGGCCACATTAGGGTGATTTCGTGGGATGGGCGAAAAAAATCCCAACACTGAAAGTGAACAGTGGCGAGTCATGGCAATCCCACTTTCGCTGGTGCATTGGCGAATTTTCAATCCCATGGTGATTTCATGATTGTGAGTCATGGCACCAGGGGATACTTGGTTTGTTCCCACTGACAGTGAACGGACGAGACTCTGAAGAGACTACCAGACATGGTCAACCGGATCGTTTTGGTCTGGGGTTTGGTGGGCTTTCAGAAACCCCCAAGAGATGCCCAAGAGAAGTGTTCGGTGGCATGTTGGAGCTGAAGAAGGTGAAACCATATTTTTTTAGAACCATCAATGTTTGGATCGTTTGACAGGTTGAACGTTTCCTTCCTTTCACAGCCTGAGTTCAGGCTACCTGATCAGACCTGATTTTCGTCCGAGTGTGTTCATGTGTTCCTATACAAAACATGATATCAGTTTCTAACTTAGCCGGAGTGTAAATTTCACGGGTCCCAAGAAGGACAGCATGCCACAAGATTCCAAGCATGTTGACTGAATTTCAGTTCCATCAAACAGTGGGGACTATGGATGGGCAGGCTATAACCTTCCAGAGTTGACAAACCAGTGAGATTGCCACAGATGACTTGAATGTGAAATCAATGATTCATTTAAAGTCAAATGTTTGTGACAATGACTTGAAGCTGACGATTGGACTCTTGGACGAAGAGATCTGCTACATTTGGGAACTCACACCAGGTTGAGGAAATTCGAAGTCTACTGCATCGCGTTCGAAGAGAATTTCCTTTGTGGGGGTTGATGGCCCAAGGCAAAGGTTGATCATCAATGTCTACCTCCTTCAAACACACATATATATATATATGATTTTAAAATATACTATATATTTTACTCTCTTCTACTAATATATAGTATATGATGCTGAAAGCTGTCAAACAAACTATCGTTGTTCTAAAGAGGTAACCAGGCAGCAATATTATGTCGACGTGATACGTTTTACACACATTTGGACAGGCTTCATACATCTAGATGCGTGACTCCTCTCTTTACAAACATAGAAACTAGCGGAACACATGTGGAAGAGGACTCAAGTGAAAACACAACACATTCCCATGTGTTCAACTTTCAACACATTCCATAATCAAAAAACTACACCAAAACAACCGATTTCGGTCCCATTTGTTTGTCGCCATCCATGGGCTGATCAACCCCCCCCCCGTCGTTGGATCCGAGGGGGAAGGCGGGGAGCTGTAACTCGCGTCCGTTTTGTGGTTTCAATCTTTGAGACTGAAAACAGTGCTTGCTTTTGGCATTAAGAGCATATCAACACATCATGGGCTGAAATTGGTTGAACCAGCATTATCCGTTAGCATCATTCGTTGGAGTATAATTGTTTGAGCCAGCGATTCTGTGATCGTCGTTCTGCGTCGAACGTGCTCCACCTGCTCCGTCCCGCATCACGGATCCATCGGGCGTGCAGCTGCCGTCATCCGGTGGGGCGGTCGGAGATGCTCCAGGCCAGATCTCAATCGGTCTCAGACTGGCAGGTCAATGAATGAACTCGTGGTTAGTTGGTTTAGTTGGTGGTTAGTTGGTGCTCCTTTTTTTCACGAACTGGTTTAGTTGGGGGATTTCGTTGGTTTGGAGGGTGGCCCAGAACTTCAAGCCACCTGAATTTCGGGTGAATAGGTCCAGAACATTTCAATCAATGCACGATGGTCGTACTGTACCATAAAATAGTGTGAACACTGCTTGGGAGCTAAGACCAAAAGACCAAAGTTTGTTAGGTTGTGACCGGTTGTGCCTTTGCGGATTGGCTAAGTTTTGTAGCCACAACCTCCACGTCCTCGTGTCTGAAAGATCGCCATCAGCATGTGTTGTCTTCGCGTGGTCTTCTGTTTCACTCCCAAAAAGGCTTCAAAAACGGCGATGCAGTTTTCCAGGCCCCCCCAAAAAGGAAGACTCATCGCAACTGAACTCTTTGCGTTTGCACGAGCCCCCGCCGGCCAAAGCCTGAAGATCTGCGGCGGAACGCCGCAGATCGGGACGCCCAGCCTGCGCAAAAGAGTTGGTTTGCTGGAAGGTGTTGGAGACCTGTGAATCAAGCAATGGGCCATGGACAGCCATGGGGTGGCATAACTGAGGAGTTCATGACTGAGGAACTCGCAGGAAGCACATTGTTGAATCTTGCGTTTGGGCTTGTGGACACGTTCACACATGGGTTTTGCATCCATAATTGGTGAGCCAATATCGAGTGATGTCAAGATTGATCCACTCACTTCACACACACACATGGTTTAGGCCTACCAAGCACTACCAACTGTAGATTTCACCAAGCACAACGAACCTCTCGCTTCCACTCCTTGTTTTTTTTGCCCACGTCGCTTCCTTTAGGCCCTCCATCCAGCAATGAGGCTGCGGCCCATGCGTTCGGGAACTCTGTTGGGTGTTGGCCTCTCGGGGCGCTGCACGGGCTCAGACATGCTCAGACAGACATCCTGAGATTCGATGATCGGGCAATTTTTTGAGGATGTTTGTGGTAGGTCTAACTAACTATAGCAGAGGCAGGGGAGCGCTAATTCTTTGTCCTGGGGATGATCGCTTCCTCATCTTCCGATGTGGCATGCAGTACCGTCATTGACCACTTAGTCTTTGGTGGATGGAGATGGGGTTTCACCGGGGTTACCTGCACCATCAGGGACCATAAGGGACTTGAGACTTCAGCCTGCTCTGGTTGGATGGAGATGGGTACTGAAGACTCCGGCACTTGGGACTTCAGCATCTTCAGCGCCCCTCGAGGTTTCGCGGGCTACACGGCCGCAAGAGCGACTTTAGTCTCTTGGCGAGCGCCAGCGGGGCCACCTTCTCGGCTGTGCTGGATGGCAACGCACATTACTACAAGGCCGGGGGATCCAGGCTGCGACCGAAACTGAAACTGGTTCCTGAAAACATGGTCTCGCACCCGGAGCACCCTTTTCTAGTCTCACTGTCACTGGTCGATGTTCATTTTAATTGTTTAAATGACCATGGATGACATGGACCAACGTATGAGCATTGAAAGGCTTCCATCCAACGCACCATCCATGTGCGTCGTTCCATAGATTTGAGTCCTGCTTCAGACGAAGCCGCAGAGCTTCGTAGTTGTGATTTGGGGGTGTCTATGATCGATTTGTTGTCCGTTGTTGTTTTCTCCTCTGTAGGAGAGGATCTAGAGTCTCAAATGTTGATCCGGGAGAGTGATCGTGAAGGGTTGTCCCAGACGCTCCCTGGCACAGGCAAAAACAAAACTACATTGCTGTTGAAGCAATGTAGGATGTACTGTATATAGGATGTACCTATACATGTCTTGGTCAATGGATGTACCCAGACATGAAGTCATCCACCATGGCCTCGTCATCTACCTCGTCATCTACCTCCCGGACCGGGTCCACGGAGCATGTGATTGCGGACGGAGCACCACAGTCGTAGGACATGACAGATTGGCATGGTCATAGGATTGTGTGCTCTCATGACTTGGCTTTTGATGCATGAAGCCTGCTGTGGCACATGCAGAAAAGAACTCTGCATCCTCGCCGTCGAAAGCGCTCACCTAAAAAGGATACCTATAGAAGTGATTGCAAACGTCCGGCGAAATCGATGCTTGCCAATGCTGCTCAGCACGATGTGATCGTGGTTTGGGTCGTTTCGTAGGAAATGGATGGACATGGAGATGAAGGACGTTGACATGCAATTGAACAGGGTGCTCAGCTTTTTGCTGTGAGCCATCCCCAGCTGATGATCCCACAATTCAGGTGCCGTCTCGGGTTGCCTGCCGAGGAGATGGCAATAGATGGCAATAGTCAGACTCAGACTATGCATTCTGTGTTCAATCAGTTAATCTGCATGAAACCTGTTCAAAGCTGTCAAAGCTGTATGTGTTTGGTTTGTGCATTAGATGGTTGTCGCAATTTCCTGATGCAATCTGGATAGATGCTGATGGAACGAACGCACAAAGCGTTGGCGGTGGATGTCTCGGCACCGGAAAAATGACAACTGGACAACTGTGTGAGGCTGCTTCCAGTCGCAAGAACATGTGCATATATGTCCTGCTTGAATGAGTGCAATTCTGTGTGCAGTGGGCCTGCTTGAACACAGCAGCCTTGCCCGCAGCCATGGCTGGGATGTCGCTTGGGAAGTCGCTTGCGAAATCGCATCTCCTCCCATTTCTCAGCAGGGTTTTTGCTGGCTCTTTGACATGAGATAGGACTGCCGGCGGCTCTCCTGAAGCAGAGGTGTCCGGTGAGTACGGCCGAATGGGGGTATTCACATGATTGTGTGCATCCCTCCCGCCATGTCTGTGCTTGTGCCAGTGGGACGATTGAAGCCAACAGCCAACAGAGTGTTCGGTGTCAGTGCGTGTTTCTGTCTACAGGTGGCCACTTCGGAAGTCTTGCGCAGAAATCATGCACAAATTAACCCCGCCAACTGTGTGAGACTGCCTTCCGCTGTGACTGTCCTTGAGTCCTTGAAGCATTTGCAGCACCGGACCCGAGTGGGGCCATGGAGCACGGTACGGACACAGTCTCCTGGCTCTGCAGACTAGCTTGGAGACCATGGCCCAGGTGCTTCGGATTTGCACAAGACCAGGCCGGCCCGAAGCGAAGAAGCACTGGTGTCCAAACACCAACACGGCCGATCACGGCCATTCTTTGGGTTGCGTGTTTTGTCTTCGGACGCCAAGACTGAATCGTTGGAAAGCAGGACATGTTTGGTGCCAGTGTGGCTTGAACCGACACTGTCTCAATTAGACCAATAATTAGATCGAGGTCTAATGGAGTGCTCATGCAATACTGAGCCCCTGCCCTCAGAAACCCACATTCCACAAGTACTCTTTTGTTACTTTTGTTGTTCCCAGTTAGGTTCTGAACTCCATAGCAAGCGAGCTTTTGTTCCAATAGTTGCAGGCCTGTGTGGAACGTTTATTCAGCCTCAATGTGGATTATCCATAAAGTATATAATGCACCTGTTGGCTGCCTAAGTAAAGTAGTCTTCATGCAGTGTTTTTACTATATAGTTTAAGTAGATGTACGTCTATGAAGTGATCGCCCGCAAGAAATTGCAAACATATGCTTGAAACAGAGGTCGGATAACAAAGCGCAGTCGTGTTTGCATTGTTTGCCGTCCATGTCAGACGAATACATAATGAGCACATAGGATTAAGAACCCTCCTCTTCTTAATCAAGCCCATCTCGAGCCCCCAATACTAAACTAATCCAAAGTTCCCACATTGACCTCCCTCATCCTCCCTGCAATCAAAATCGTCCTTGCCAAAAACCTCCCCCTATCAATCAAGCCCATTTGGCCCCAGAAAACGTATAACTAGTTCATTAGAATGGTATATTGTTTAAAGTTTAAAGCTGCAATCTAAGCTGCCATGGTGTAACTACTTCTCTTTTTAAAGATATATGCTAAGCTCTCATGTTTTTTTTGGTTCAAACTCTCATGGTTCCCAAAGAATCCGATCAACCAGCATCCATCATCAGGTCAACACCTGAAGTTGGGGGATGTGGTCTCTACCTCCAATCTCAAACCTTGTCGAACTTGAAGGGGAACCGGGGGTTGATTGATCCTACGTGCGCATCATATATAAGAGCATTCCAATGGATCCCATCTACACTCTGCGGAAGTCGCACCTGAGCTCTCCATGCATCCCATTTCTCTTTGACTGCCAATGACATGGCAACCCTTGCTTGCTCAGTGATGGAAACGTCACCGAAAACCTTCAAATCACGCCCAGGGCCCAGTCCTTTTTCACCGTTGTTCCCCGTTTTTCCTACCCAGTCAGTGGACAACCTTTAACATTCTTTAACATGTCATTTTGTTCAGAATCGGTTCCCGCACTGGGACCGTTCTCAGCATTAACAGGACAGTTTCAGGGAAACGGGACCGGACACTGTCCGGGAGACGGACAGACGTTCCTCCGTTCATTCCGTTCCACTTCACCTCGGGACGCTCGAGGCCTTGGCCTCGGAGTTGGAGAACTTCTCCACCTATGAGGCGAGACACGCCTCGCCTCGACGCCCGTGATGACCGGTGTGATGTGTCGCCGTCCTCGGTGGTGACCGGTCCACTTTTGTCCGCTTTGCGCCGCAGACACAGGAGACATGAGGAGACCTTGCTGGAAAAGTTGTTGTTTAAATAATATAATCTAATATACCTTTTTAGATGTTATATATAGATCGAACCAAGAATGTTGATGAAAATCACTACCAGACTGTTTGCTGGACCACTGGAGTGGAGAGTCCCAGCAAAGTCCGTTCATTGAGAGCCAGTGGGATCCTACTGTGACAGTTCGATCCTCCAACTGGAGAGTCCCGTCCAAATCCTCCACAGTTGAGGGATTGCACTTGTAGATGCTGTTCCAAATAGTTCCAAGATGAAGTTCTTCCAAGGTCAAGGCTTCTACCAGCGTTCTTTGCTGAATCTTCCTGGTCCATTTCAACCAACCGCAGAGAAAAAAAACAACACAAACATGTATAGATATAGAATGAGATAGATGATAGATGTAGTAAGATCAAACAACTCAGGTTGGTTTTTGTTGGTCAACCCTCCAGCCTCCAGTCTCAGTGCACCAAGTTCCCATCCGCCACACCTTCCGAGACCGAGGCGTTGGTGAGCGAGCTCGAGTACAGGCGCGACGACCCGGCAAAACGGACCGGTCGAACCGATCTGGCCGACTCCGGATTGGTAGAACGCCCCCCACCCATAGGAAGAGGTTCTCCAATCCAGTTGGGGCGGGTGAAATAGAAGCAAGAGTCTAGGTTGTATAGTGTTGCGGGGGTTGAAAGACTGGCAGGAAGAGTCCCAAAAACTGGCAGAGCCAGACATTTGCTCCAGCCTTCGCGGTTTTGGACATCGCTTTTAAACATGTTGGAAGGATGAGACTCATAAATTGTGGGTCAAAAGTTGGAAAGCTGTCCAGGAAGGTTTTTCTCTATATAGCTGCTTAGATTGGTATAGAAGTATATTATATATATATGCATGTCATGGACACTGCAGGCAGACACACTCAAAACAATCCAAAGCATCTTGAGGCAGAACAACGAGTTCAGATCAGCAGTGACATGCTACTTCAATGATGACCACCTCCAATTGTACGTTCAATCAGGAAATCAGCTCTTTTCCCTTTTATTGGAGCAGGGCTTTCAGAGAAGTGCATGTGTTTTTGATTCCAATTTCTTGTGGACTTCTTCGGAACTGCATTGCACCGGGGTGTTGTGCGCAGGCCCGCGTGGATGAGCGGAGGCTTGGCATTGCACCGGTCACTCGGCGTGACGTCGGGGCGACCGCGACGGCGGGCCCGGCGGGCGTGGCGGGGCGAAAGCGGTTCCAATTGGAAGGAACTTGGCATGTTCAGATGTGTTAGGCAAACACAGAAGAAGAAGTAGAATAAGTAGTGAATTGCAAAACAACAACAACAACAACCACAACAACAACCACAACCACAACAGCAACGGCAAAAGATGCAACGGACGATGAAGGTGGTTGGAGTCTTTGGAGGACTCCTCCTATTGGGTGTTTGACTGCACATGATGGCACTGAGGCCGGCAGCCTTGGGGTCCGAAAGTCAGCCAGGAGCCCAGCCCTGCCTCCGGGATTCCAGGACCGCACGGAAAGGTCACCGGTCACCGACCGTAGGCTGCTTGGTGGTTTCAATGATGTTTTTGGATGTTTTGGGGTTCACCCCTGTACCTGAGATGTCGATTCAAAAAAACTCCACATGACGCAAATGGTAGAAAGCTAAGCACTAATAGCCACTATATGCCACTATGTACATCCGACATCATCCGACTAACCTTCCATTGTGTCCCGTAGTGTCAGTCTGTCAGTCCAGACGTCCTACGTTTGGGAGCACTGTCGAATAGGTCTCCTCCATCAGGGTTCTTGAACGATCTGCTCAACCGGCAGTATCTACATCCTGACTTGCTTATGATGCTTTCACTGGTGGCCTATGTGGAGAACTCACCCATTCTTCCCCCCCAAATGGGCCTCATGTAAACCTCGATCCTGTCGATGGGCCTGCGATGTGTCCAAACCACGACTCATGGGTCGATATTCGATGGGCCTGGTGTGAGGACCTCGATGGTCGAAGTATGTCGAAGTGCCGCCCTCCACAAAATGGATCCACATCTAGTTTCTCAGAAGGTGCTTGGCCCAAGAATGCCCAATAGATGAGCCGACATGTATCCACCACCACCTGAAGGTGTGTAGGATCCCTAGAAGGAATGGTTTAGAACCTCAGGTGCCTGAGCATAGCCCGGTTTTTGAGTGCTCAACCTCGGGTGCTGCTTGGATTCTTGAAACTCTTGAGCAAAAGCAGCCCGCCAGCATGAGCCTGATGGACATTGACTCAGCATGCCTTTTGCCTTTTGCCACATCATCGTTGGAATGGGTTCCCTGAGTATGCTGCTTAGCACTTAGAATCATTCCGGACCTTGAGGGTTTCGTATTGATAGGGTTTTTTCATATACTGAATATATGGATGAGTATGGATGAGTCACAAAGGGATGTTTATATATATATATATATATATTGAGATGTTTTTAGGTGTTCTTAAGTCTTTAAGTGAGTGGAACATGGGCACCCCTATCCTCTAATAGGCACCCCTTTGACCAATCCGAACGGTGTCCCAGGCTACAGAAGTCTCCCACCTATGAACGTGTCTCGGCGGCGAGTGTTTTTTCTTGAGAGCGGCCCAGGTCAGGTAGAACATAGCGCAGAGTAGGCAATCCATATGTTGTTGTTTGTTTTTTTTTCTGGGTGATGGTTTCAGATATTGCTTGCGTTCAATCTTTACTTGAATGAGTGATGTTGACATCTACTGACCAATATCTTTCAAGTGAGTTGACACCACCAACCAGTTTGGTGTTCCATAAACAGTTCGGTGTTGCTCTCATTCCAATTCTACAAGAAGAGCTCCCCAGTTCGATCGCAGGCTCCAGGCGTTTCTTTCCCTCCCGGCTCCGGTGTGCTCCATCCTCGTGACCCGAGAGTCACATGAGACATGACCTGCTCCCAGACACGACTAATGGGACTGCCATATATGCCTACATTGACCCCGTTTCAACCACCCCTGGCCTGATCGGCAAATATGGCAGTCCCATGGAGCGTTTGGGGCTGTTTCCATCTCGTTCGTCACAGTTTGCGCAGTCTGCTTCTTTTGCAGCGAAGCACCGACAAGTTCTTTGGGGAGGAGTTTTGTCCTCTTTATCTTGGCCATGTCCAGGTCACCAAACGACACGTCCTGCAGGTGCGGTTATGGTGGTGTCCCCCAATGGAAGTGCTAGGAGAACACCTCAAACACCCAAAACTGCCCGGAGCACCTGCCGTTGCCTATTAAACCGAACAGGTGGCACATGCTTTAAGCTTGGTCTTCCCCAAAACTGAGAAGTCAATCAATTGAAGCCTTGATCTTGCAGTCTGGAATAATATCAGATCTTTTTTCCATAATCAATCGCTGTCACTGTAGGAGTTCCCTGGTATTCCTGCATTGAAACAAAAGTCATGTAGCGCAGGCAGAGGAGCTTAAATGATAGACACCTGTCATGCATGCACCATCAGTTCATGCCCCCTGCTGCATCGCTATGGTTCCACCGCATCATTCAGAAGGTATAGTCCCCAATAGTCCCTCCAAACCCACCCATTCAAATCCAAAACCACATCCACTTTCAAGACCCAACGACGCGTTGTTTTTTTTTCCACAAGCTAAGCACGTAGAAGTGCGAATCCAGGCATCGTGCGTTTCTTGGCCGGCTTCTTCGGCGTGGAACCCATCAGGCGAGGCGAGGGATCACAGCAACCGTCCAAGAGGAGTTATGGGGCGAAAGGGAAAGGGAAGCTAGCTATGTTGGATGTGGGAGGGCAGGTGAGTATGGGTGAGTCCTCTAAGTGTCTAAAGATAAAGAGAAGTGGCTTTGCAGGCCCTTCTCGTGGTTAACCTGGATGGACCCACTCTGGTTGTTCGAATCGTTAAGATTTGGTGTTTAACCCTCAAGACTAAAGGCCACAACAATGTTCCCTTTACCTGCAAGACGTGTTTTGTCACGCCAAGACATGCAAAAGACTTGATTTGTGATTGAGTTACTGTAGGGTTCGCAACAACGGAGCCCGCGCGAGTCCGCGCGCTGGTGAGGTCTTTGGTGAACCACTACCGATCGGCCGAGGACGTGGGCTGTGATGATTCCAACGTGTTTGTTTTGAACTACACTCCCTGGAACTCACATGGACAATGGCCTCTTGGAAGACGTTCCTCTACAAACAGGGTGTTTTCCACTTCCATGTGAGTTCCAGGGAGAGTAGTTCCTCAAGGCGAGAGTTCAACATTGACGACCTCAGGGGTCGTGCACCCCAACCCACCGGTCATCTCGGGGTCATGCATGCAGTCTGAGGGGATCCCTCAACACCGTTGGTGGGGTTGCTTTGTGTTTAAGCAAAGCACACACTGTGCTAGACATCCTCTTTGAACGATTCCAAAGAGAGCCTGCTTCATAGGCAAAGCATGGCAATGCAGATGAACCAAGAACAGATCATGGGTGAATTGCCTTCCGGGCTATGGGCGCTTCCTCTTGTTGGAAATGAAATCACTAAGCAGAAGTCTCAGCTGTAAAAGAGAAAGCTATCGATTCCTGACTCTGACATCCTGACAAAGGCGCTTGTAAAAGTATCAGCCAGTAGAAGCATAGCTTGACAATATGGTTGTGGCCCATCAAGCAAGAATTGTGACCGTTGATGCTCGCTCTCCTGCTTCTTCAAAGTTACCTGTTGAGGTTTCAGTGAAAGGGATCACCTGAACCCTCCACAGAGGCAAGCAGGGACCATCCCGAAAAAGTAACTTTGAAGAATTTGGCTGTGGGTTTGCTACATGTAGGGAACGAATGAGTGTACATGAACTAAAAATTGTCCTAGCTGAGCAATATCTTCATAGCTAAGCATCCCAGTCGACTTGATTTAAAGGGGCCGCTCCTGGCCTAACCTCGAAGACCCTGACCTCGCTGTAGTTGTCCTTGTATTTTTTACTGTGAGACTTAGGGATGAGCTATCCTGAGCAGGTCAGTCGACTGCTTGCGGGACACATTTGGGACAACACCTGTGGTAGGTGTTGGCACATGTTCAAGCACAGATCATTGATGAACATGGTTATTTTTTCCGAATGTGGAATGCTCCCAGCTCCAGTCCAAGCTCCAACTGCTTCCAAAACCCGTTTGCTTCACTGTTGCTTTTCCCAGGACTTCACCGCCTTCCACTCGGACCAGTACTTCTCTGGAGTGAACATGACCATCGGCGCGTCCTTTGGAGAGGCTGTGAGCCCGTTTCAGAGGTAACAGAAATTCTCGTGGGATCTGGGGGGCCGAATTGGCCCCAGATCTGGGTGATTTGCCTCTTTAGGAAGCTATCCATTTTTGCGGGGTGTCATCCACCCAGCATATGTTGGTGTTTAAGATTCCATTGGTTTTTGTGTGAGCATTGTTAGATGTAGAGTGAACGGTTCTTTTCATAAACTTGTTTTTTTGCTGTGCTTTTGACATTGAACTTATACCTCTACTTTTGCAGCAGTTTTCAATATGGTAAGAAGGCCGCGCTCCGGCCGATCGTGTCGAGGAACGATCCTTGGTCTTTGAGCATCGAGAGACCAAAGAGCAGCCGGGCGCTGAGTGAGAAGAAAGTGGAGTCACGGAGACTCCTGGGTCTTTTCATCGAATGTTTCGAGGATGTTTTGATTAACATCCCGGCACATCCCGGCATTAAAGAGTTGTTTCAAAGATTTTGAGGGTAACTCAGGCATTCAGTGAGAACCAATGTTGAAAGGCCCTCAAGTGAAGCAAATCGAAGATGCCTTGAGGCAGGCGTTTGGGTTAGACGTGGTTAGCTGCTCATGAAGGTGGAGCTTGTTGTCGCTGTCTCATTGTCCTTCTGATTTATTGTTATTGTTGCTTTCTTGGAATACAACGACATGTATATGCAGTCATTTGATAGTCATGTGTTAAATCATTGTTGTATATTGTTGTGTTGATGTTACTTTAACAACATTTAACAACTTTTTTTTAGTTTTGTTGTCGTCGTCGCTGTCGTCCAAGCAACAATTTACTTTCTGCATGGGTTTGACTTCAGTGTGTGAGACCGACAACGGGAATCCATGGTCCTGTGGAAGACCCAGACAACGGCAAACAAGAACCTTCAAGAACCTATGGAGTTTTAAGAATCAACTTGCTTCAATCAACTCTCCTGCAAGAGGAGTCACACAAAAGACCACCAAGTGTTCTTTTAATGTTTCAAACAAATTGCTTGCAAAACCTTAAGAGTAATAAGAGAGAGAGAGAGAGGCCCGATTCAACCTAGTTGATGGAGAACTTTTTGAGACATTGCGTCAAAAGGGCGTGGATGGAGTGGTGCCGTTTGATATGGAGGCATGGTCAAACACGACGATGAAGTTCCTGAAGCGTTGACGCCCTTCCTTCAAAATGCCTCAGTTGTAGAAGACAGACCCACTTGTCATTGTAGAGGACAACAAGTGTCCACGATCTTTCCGTAATTGCAGAACAGTTTTGCACTTCCCAAGGGCTTTGGAGCGGCAAAATGGATGGGACACGCAACCGCCGACGTTGAGGTTCAGTTTTCCTCAGCAGAACGGAGACGTTTTTGCCTTTACTGACAGCGTGAACCGTCAGTTCGTCCATGGCATCCCTCGTGAGAGGCAGCCTGGCGTGAGAAGGGAGGGAGTCGAGAGTTTCGGGCGAGGGTGGCGGCTGGGTGGCGGCAGTGGTAGTCACCTAGGTGGTGGTTTGGGATATGCGTTCATGAAACCTTTACCCGGGAAGATTAAGCTCTGTCAAAGAATGTTCAAGTGAGCTGAAGCTGAAACCACCAAGCAGTCAAACATTGTGTTCCTTGCCAGGCCATGACCACGCAAGACCTCCTGAAACCGATGCATCGACACTGCAGCCTTTTAGCCTTGCCGGCCATGCCCTCTTCAGTTCGGCCTTGACTTGGCCGCGAACGCATGCAAAGGCAGAAACCATGGTTGAGGATGGTCGAGGTGTTTAGACGATCAAGTGGTGAGAAGTGTGACTGGAGGGATCAAAGACATTCAAAGACTAGACCATTAAAAGCCTTTTAATGATTTAAGGAAAAAAACAACAAAAAACATTATTAGAGGAAGTGTTGCGGACTGGCTGCTGATCAAGGTTTCGGAGCAGCCTCCCCACCTCAACCATCTCAATGTTCACAGCAGAATCCACTTGTTTTGAGTTTTGAGTCACATCCCATGTTGACTGTCGATGAATCAAAACATCTAAACTCTAAACCAGTTCTAAAAACCACTCATGGATCCCATGGAACCTGGATGCTTGTGAGACCTGAACAAACACGTCAGCCCATTAGCTTCATCTCGGTGCTCGTCGAAGCCTACTCTACCGTACCGATGTAATCTCAAGTACATCTGCCAAAACACTGCTTTTTAGGAAGGATGCTTGTTGTTGATTTCCCAACTATATAATAATCATATTAAGGCCATTTACTATTAGATTGGTTGATTAATAGAGGGGATACCACCAAGTGATCAACCAATAGGTCAATGGCACCAAACCGACCCCTTTGTTCTTCCCAATAAGGACATCAGTGATCTCGTGGACCTCAGAGTGGATCCCTGCGGTGGATCCTCCCCGTCCCCCTCAGGACTCGAGCCAAGTCGGTGGGCGCCTGTCGACACACGCCGGGACGCCACTCGGTTGATTGGAAGGACTTGAAGAAGATGGGTGGAACATGTTGGAGGTAAGAGCATTCCTTGTCACAAGGAATCATGTCACGTCGGTTGGATGTTTTATGTTCCGTGGTGGGAGTTGGATCTTTGGTGCCATGGGCTTGGCCGGCTTGGCGAATTTCTCCGTGAGCATTGGGATGAAGGCAGGCCAGGTGCTTCCCCAAGCTCAACCCCGGTCGTTGGGGACCATTGGGGACCAATGTTCTGCTGCTTCAATGAACTCTGAGGCATTCGCCTGTCGCTCACAGTAAATATCCCCTAAAACCAGGCCAGATTAGGCCAGATTGAATCGTTGACCTCCCTGAGTTGTCCATTCTTGGTCAATGCGCATGGCGGGATCGACCAAGTGCGCTGTCACTTCCACACCCATCCCACTCGAACCTTCGGATACCTTCGGCCCCGAGGCATCTCTGTCATCGTTTGGGGACGCCGCGACCAGGCGCGGCGTCTTCCGAAGAGGTCTGACAGCAGCGAGGAGGGTCCACGGAGCAGGTCTGACAGGGTGGCAGTGACCTGAAAAATGGGCACCTGGCAACAAACAAAAGAAAACCTCCCAGGTGGGGAAGGTGGAACTTCGTGACAGACGGTTTTTCGTCACCGGATGGGCATGGGATGTTCTAAAGAGTGACATGTAGGCCCTGGGCCCTTTGGCATGGCCGACGAAGAGAAACGGATTGACCGTCTGATTACTGCAGAGGGTTGGGTGTTTGATGAGGTGCTAGCAAAAGACTTGCGAGACTTGGCAAATCGACCAGCCGGCTCGGGATTCACATGTTCACATCCAACTTGGTTGGTCTTTGGGTTGTTTTCTCAACCAAACCTTGATATGGATCATTGAGCACGCAAGCCCCTTGAATCAGTCTCATAATTTAAAGTCTCTTGGAGACCATGATGAACCTTTTTGACTTTGGATGGCAGGCTTTCAGGGGTTCTTTCTATTTAGTGCCTCCCTATAGGCCCTACAGTACGTACCTGCAAGACCCAAAACCCAGGTTCTGTTCTTCTGGAGGTCAGAGATCATCAATCAGTCGTACACATGTTCCCAGTGAATCATGGGAGGAGATTCTAACTCGAAATCAGCAGTCCAAGTGCCAGTTTTCCTTCTCATCGGTCCCGTGGTGCCCCGGTCCTCGGATGTTCTGAGGAGATCTGGAAGCAAAGATCTTCGGTCCTTCCGATCACCTTGTTGCCCTGCAACGTCTTGGAGTGCCTCCGTGCCGGAAGGAAGGAAGGAACAACAGCCGAGTTTGGAAGTCGCATCCGATGTCAAACATGGTTGATCATCGTGTTTGGGTTTTGTTCTGTTTGTTGTGTTTCTGTTTTCAGTGGGTTTTGTTTGTTTTGTTTTCAGAAAGATGAGATGGGTGGTGAAGCCACACGGTCACCGAAATCAGGTCTTACAGTCTTACCTCATAGTAATAGTATAGGCGGATATAGGCGGTATAGGGGTCTTTGCGTATGCTACAACGTCCTCGACAACCGAGAACTCCGCGGGATACAAGGGTGTGGAAAAGGCACACATGGTTGGGTGCATAGCGCACATCTTTAATTCCCTCCACCTATTAAAAAGCACGGGGGCCCCCTGCCCCCCCAAATCAAAAAAACTCGGGTTCACTGAAATCGGGGTTGTCCAAAATAGGGTCAGTGGGAGGATCCTTTGAATAATCATTGATTACATATGAAATGCAGATTTCCTGGCAGGCCCAGCGCTTTGTGAAGCTTGAAGTGCAGATTTCGTGCAGACACCTGGGAAGAGCTTCAAAACCAAACGGTATCCCAGGAACATATCATAAAATCCTCTATTAATCGTATCAAAATTGACAACCTCCAGATCGAAGGGTCTTCCTTTTCCCTTGACAAAAACCTTTTAGTGATTCTTCATTAGACTAACAACTAAAGCTTTCGAAAGGTGATGTTGCTGTGCCATGCCGTTTTGCGTGGCCTCGGTGGCAAGTGCGTTTGCGTGAGTCCGTGCCATTGGGGGAAGGAAAGCCTGCTGGTGTAAACGCGACGTGTCATGGTGGGTGGGCAGTTAGGGTTGCTTTTGGAACCTAATTGAAAACACCTCCAAAATCGACAATGTTGGTAGTTTAGTAGCGGCTTGAAAGGGCGGTAATGTAAAATCAAGTATAAACTGTATATAGGGCTTCGGACATTGTGTTTTTAAACCAAGAATACCAAGAGCGACGTGTTGTCGCCCAAATCATTGGGCGGTGAGGAGTACCAGGTCAAACAGCTCTCCCCAGCCTGTTTCAGGGATCGATGAGAACAGAACCCGGTGAGATTCAAGATCAAGAGAGGCCCTGAGTTGAGTTGCTTCGTTTTTGTTTGTGCCGTGCTTCGGATGCTTGACATGAAGGGTCGGTTGCTCAGGTGTTTTGCGCCTAGTAAAGATGTTTTTGCTTCGTTCCATCGGGAGGTATGATCCCACCGCGGGATCAGGAGAGGAAGCAGAAGCAAAGAGGAGACCATGGGGTTGTGGGTCCCAACTGTGCAGCAACACAAGTTCTTATGCAACAGGGTGTGCGTTTATTGGTGTTAGAGATGGTTAGAGGCCAGGAGGGGGGGTGGAGGCTCCTATTCTCCAATCCGTCTCAACCAAGACACGTGGGTTTTGTAGCTCAAGGCATGGGAGACCTCTCAGGCCACGACCACCTGGGTTCGGTTCGGAAAACAGACCAACCCCTATTCATTGGGCCAGGGGATGTTTTGGGATTTGGGTGATTTGGGGGTCTCCCCATGAAAAGTGCAAACTTGGCATATTTTCTTGCATACCCCGGTGCTAGTTTGAGTTTGTGGTTCCCTTTTTGCATCTTTTTAGTGCCAGGAGCTCCGCGGAGGTGGCGTTCGCCAAGTCAGCCCCGGAGAGGAGGGGCCGTGAGGAGGGATGGGCCAAGCCCTGGACCACAGAAGAATAAGACAAACATGGTTTGTTCAAAAAACAAGATCATGGCATATCCTCACTTTGATGGGCTCACCAAAGGGCACATATGGAATTCCTTCTCGCCACTAAGCCTCTTCTGGGCCACAAACCGTCCAGCCATTGCTTCACTTGGCAAGGACTACGCTTTCGCGCTTCAGGCAGGTGCGAGCAAGGATCACAGAGCTTGCAGAATATGCTGTTGGGGAAGTTGAGAAGGGGTAAGAATCATTGAATATAGATTCCTTCTGCATGTGGGTTGACTGTAGGGGATCGTTGAGTTGAGGTCCAATATTGCAAGTTGCTGGCACCAACTTAGCCAGCCCTGCTGTTTGCCTGGCTCTACATATACATCGGACATGCTGCAAGAGGTTGGCCTTTAAGATTGTAAGTTATAAGATCAGGTTCAAAATTTGCTTGCCCTCGTACTTGATGTTTTGTTGACACTTGTTATGTTGGAACCCACAATTTGCTTTGACTAGCTTAGGATGTTACAAGCTGTACACATTGCGTTTGTCAATGGTCTCCTTTGGGGCTTGATCCCCAAGATGGGACGGCAACTACTCCAAGACCCAGTAGTTGGCCGGAGACTCTGTCCCTTCTCAGATCAGTAGCAGATTCACTCCAAGCCCCAAGACTCATAGCGTGCAGGCGCGGTGGATACTGAGACGGCCAGGCTCAGGCTATTGATTCTACATGAATGTTGGTTTTGGGTAAAGTGTCGGATCCTCTTTTGTTCCACTACTGTGCGCCCTCTGAACATTTGGAGCTTTACCCGGCAACAGACAAGTGCTTCAATCCTCAGCTTCAAGGTCGTCTGCGACACGTGCGACACGTCCAACGAAACTGGCTTGGACAAGTCCTGGAAGAGGGACTGGGCTTTTTTGCCCGCCAAGCGGAGGATGTGGAGAGTTTTCGAAACCGAGCAATCCCTCCAACGTCGGCTTGGCACCCCGTGTGGGTGGCCGACCGTCGAGATGGGCTGTACAGGACTGGGGATCCGACACGCCGGACGAATTGGTCTTCTTGCTACGTTCGCTACTAGGAACAAGTGCCACGCTACTAGGAACAGGTGCCAAGGAGCAAGAATGCTCCGTTCGTAGCGATGCCAGGAGCCACTACTAGCGTCCGAACGCTCCGTTCGCAATACGACCAGGAGCCCCGTGCGTGCGTAGCTTCTTGCTACGAACGTAGCAACCGAATGGGGTGTCGATGATCCCCTGGTGCTTCAGGGTCTTGAGTCCTTGCTAGTACTCGTAGCGTCGTAGTAGGGTTGTTTTTCTCACATGCATCTTTTCACCCTGTTCACCAAAATGGTTTCGGAGCGGACGAAAATGGGTTTCTCACCCGTTGCGTGGCCCGTTGCGTGGCGGCGCCTCGAGACATGTACAGAACGAGACCACTCGACATGACCCGACCAAACACAGCGAAGCGCTGTGATTGGGTGCGGCAGCCGGTGCTGGAGAAGGGACTGGTGGGAGGGCCGGGGGCATTTGGTCAACAACTTAGTGTTCGTCCAAAAGTGAAGGTCCGAGACACTGATGTAGAAAGCGGTACTGACTATATCACAATATCTTTTGATATCACCGGGCATGTATATTCAAGCGGGGTATACATGTACATACAACCCCCCTCTCAATAGACGACCTGCCCTGATCTGATCAAAGGCCTGTCCTGTTCATCGAACGGATGGGTAGACCGGCCTTTCAGGGTGACGAGTGGTCCGGATTCTGGAGGATGTAGGTGCCAAATAGCATTTCAATCTATGTAGACGACATTACTGTAGTATAAACAAGGCAGTTGTATGACTTTCATGGATCGCATATATTTATCAACATATATAGTATTTGTATTTAAAAGTATATGCTTCATGTGTTTGCCCGGGGTCGGTGATGTCACAGCTTGTTCAGTTTCCAGATGTTTCCAGGCAACATTTGCCCAGACGTTTCTGTCTCCTCAAGTATACACCCTCTCTCCGGTCATCCCAGAAAACCTGCTGATATGTCACGAGTCATCGACACATTGGTTGACCTTTGGGTGACATGGCAAGTGAAGTGTGAGGTCCAGTAGACAGTTCTATAAGTTGTTGTTCACCCTTCTTTTCCACCCCGTTGCGCTTGCGGCTACTTGCTGTGCCGACCGGATCAAGTGTGCAGACCGATAGAGCGCCTCGTCGCGCCCCCACAAGAGGAGGCACGGATGACTTCGCTGGAAGACATTGGGATGAAATGGGGCATTGTGTTGACAGCGTCTTCCAAGGTGACACGTGACGCTGAGACGAGACGTTCGGGGTCCGTTCCTTTGGGCCCTCCGTTGGACCGTTTTGCGATGAGAGGAGGAGGATGTGGAGATGAAGATGACGAGTGTGGAAAAAGGAGATGTAGCTTCTGTTGACTGGTTTCCAGGATACCGGTATCCATGCGGGATTGCCTAGGTTGGACTGCCAAACAGGCAGTTGGTACCCTCCTTCACGGACTTCCTTCAACATCATTTGGCCACTCCCTGCAGTTGCAAGCAATGAGATCACACGCTTGTAATTGCGCAGAAACCAGCCATGACGGATGAGTGATGATGGGTTTGAACATGTTTGAACCGGTTACCCGACTCACCAAACCCATGCAATGACTCCCCACCCCCCCACCCCTTGCCCGTGTCTTCAACAGGGAAGCTGACGGAACCGAACAAATAGTGAACTAGAGGCTAGAGGTCATAGCAGCTGTACCACGCCCATTTTCAGGAAGTCAGGAGTTAGATAAAAACCGAAAATTGAATGTGGAACGCAACTAATTAGTACTATTCAGAAGGCAGTCCTTTTGATTTTCGACCTTGCCTTGCTTGCTCACATTGGAAAAATAGGCCCAGGCACCCTCGGCAACAGTCTAGCCCCATGAGCTAGGCACCCCTTGTTTGCTCATACTTTTCCCTGGTGGAAGATTCACATAAATCAATTCTAGGGTGTTTGGAAACTGCCTCCTTGGAAACTTGTTTGTGGCTACGTGTTGATAGTTTAAGAACGATCTGCCAGCAACAACATCACACGAAGGATGGCTTGCTGCCCAGAACCCTGAACCCGGAACCCGGAACCGGAGAGAGTCCCGCATGATGTGAGGCGGAGTGACGTCATGTCCTTCCTACAAATGCCTTGCTCACAACTGGCAGTGCGGCAACAAGATTCCCTCCAGGCAGAGAATGGTCGACTCCGATTCGACCGATCCTTTGCCGAAGCCAACGGGTCGAAGCCAATCCGGTCGAAGTCAACGGAACCAGGGCCGTCGTTTTTTTGTTCCGGTCGGTCGGTCTACGGATGTCTAGGATTTGTATAAGTCTTTGGAACCATTGGTTATCTATACTTTTAGTGGTAACTGGATTTGCTGCGCTGTATTGGCTTTCCCTCTCCAGGTGAGTAGTCTCTTCGTAAAGTTGTATATCTTTGTACCATGATAGCATATGATAGCTGGAATTACTTTCATGATAAAGCCTGGAAAACAAGTGACAAATATATACAACTATTGCTCTTGCTCTACCGGAAGACTCGTTCAGCACATGTCACGCACATGACACACAATGGACTCGGACGTGAAGGACCTCACATGGACGAGAGGTCGGAGAGGTCAGCCATTTTTAGTGATCAAGAATTACTCTACGACCATGGGACGCCCCAACTGAAGCCAGATGGATGGTTTTGCGGGGATTAGAACAAGTGTTTTGAGGGATTTTCTATGATTTTCTATGTTTTTCTATGAGGTTTTGGCCGCGAAAATAGGTTCTTCCGGTTGGGTGTGTCAAGACAAACGAAACCATCTACCCTGGCGGTAAGACCAACAAGACCTTTGTTGGAAGCTGGTCCAGTTTGAGACACACTTGCACATCTTGCACCGCCTTGAATACGGGTCACTTGGGAAGTCCGTTCCAATTTTGAGTCTGGAGCTTGGTGGTGCGTGTTTGGGTAGTGGTCAAAGGGTTTTGGTCTTAATGTCCTACCATTGTTTGGTCCACATAGATCTCAATGGGAGTCGTTCCTTCAACCCACATAACACAATAAAATGGTATTTTGAACAACCTCCAAATAGATAATGAAAAAAACACTTATTATACAGGTTGCTTTGGTCTCGTCCCTCCAGCCATTCGGCTGACCGTAACCCCGTACCCTCTAAACATCGAAGTGGACGTACCGACCGTACGCTCGCTCGCCCCGACTGGCAAACCGGTGCCCTAGCTGATGCTATCCCGTACGGCAACCAGGTTGGGTTTCCGCAAAAACAGTTGCTGAACAAACCATGTATTATATACATGTTATATATAATTCTTGTACGTATCCATCCCAGCCCCGTGTCACAAAGAGTTAACTGTGACCTCCTTGGAAGAATGCTTTCGTGTTGTGTGCGTCTCCCACCCGACTGGGCGCCCCTTTGGAATGGTCGTGCGCGAGCCGCTCGTGAGCTGCTCCGTTCGTGGGGTTTGGACTAGCCGAGCAGGGCACGAAGCGTTCGTGGGGTTTGGCTCCAAGAAATGGGGGGTGTCAAAAGGGCCAATCATGGGAGCGATTCCTGTTTCCTGGAAGCTATTTCATGGAAGTGTCCAGGGGCCATGCGGCCAGGGCCTCCACTTCCACGCTGATTCCAGGAAGTATACTGAGAATTCCAATGAATTCCAGGACCTCGGTGTCAGGACCAATGGACCATTCGATCGGTCAGGCCATCGTGAACAAACATGTACAAGATCCAGCCAGGGGACCCAGACCAGCCGAGGACAGGAGGTGAAACCAACAGTGGTCCACATTGAGTGATGGGAAAGGAAGACTCAAGAAGCAGGTGAACCTTAGAAGACACGTGTCGCGATTTTTTTTTTTCGCCACTACCTCTTGGCCGGTCGAATGTAATTACATACACACTGTATAATATATATATATACAGTATATATTATATATATATATCACTTGTTCATGTTGTCCAACTCCAACGTTCCGCAGAATCGATTGTGGATTTGTAGTTGAGCTGGAAATTGTATCTCCTGCAAGTCAGAACATGTTTGACCGTGTTTGACTTCACTTAAGTCCATGTCGCAGGGCGACTTTACGTTTCTCCCGGAAACAAGATTCCAAGTCATCAGGCAGAAAATTTATGTAGCTGAGCTGTGCTGGTGATATCGTTTGGAATTGCTGGGCCCAAAATGGCCATCCCGCGGATTGAGTCTTTGGAGACCGAGTCACCCGAACAAGTCGTCCCTTGAGTCGGAATGGATTTCGGAGGTCGTCGGAACGGAACTGGCCCAAGGAACAGATTCAGGCCCAAGGAACCAATGTTCACTCTTGATGTGTTTCTTGTGGGTTGAAACAACCAGATGCCTGTTGAAAGGGCATGGTTTCGCTTTGAGATGCTTGGAAAACCAGCCGTTCAGCCACCATCCCTCCACATATATCAAGCCATGACATGGACCCTCTTCAGATCTCTTCAGACTACATCGACCGGAGAATGTCCTGTGGCCATTTGTGGCCTTGCCATTTCTCGTCAAGTTTTGTTCGCTTGAACTGTAGCGGCACACCCCAAGACAAAACAGTAATCATTGTTTGAAGAGACGGTCTCCAATTTACCTGAAAAACATGAACACCAATTAAAATCCATGAAACCATCATTTGAAAACATATCGAACCAATGCATTTGCTTTGAAGTCCTGTCCTCCCTCACTGGGACCCCTCGCTGAAGTTTGAGTCCTCTACTTCCCAAACCCCCAAACGAATCATCTCCGCGCTCCGCAGGCGTTGCGCGAGCTGAACTCGTCACAGACCTCCACGGAACGTGGAGTCCAGCGCTGGGAGCAGGCGGGTTCCGCCGGCGTTGCACGCTGCCACCGCGTTGCACGCTGCCACCGGTGTTGAGGCTGCACTGCAGCGAAGGAGTGAGGTAGTGGGTGAAATGACCAGGATCCTCCTGCATTGGCGACCTGATGCCAGCCTGATGTCTCAATTGCATGTTTTTTTTTTCATGATTTGGCCATGAGTGCTCTGACTTGGAAAAGTAGGGAGCCGTGGCTTGAGTCTCTCAACTTGGAATCGGCTGAGTCGCACCATTCCCTGGGAGTCGGACGGACTCGATCAGGTCCGGCAGGTGGTTAGAGATAGCAGCTCTTGGAGATAGCTGAGATAGCTGGAAGACATGTGTGCAAGATGAAGACCTTCCATGTGACTGGAATACCTATATATATATATATTGACATATTGACTCTTCTTCAGCATCAGGAAATCCGTTGCTAATCTTGGGACTGGCGGAAAGGTAGAGAGAATACTGAACTGAACTATTCAAGAGTACGTCATGTTTCTGAAGCCTTCCATAGTCATCCATAGTCCATGTTTACTTGAGGGTGATTGAACCATATTGAGCCCGATTGAATCCACTAATTGTTTTTGTTGGAGCCACTGCTGTTTTTGGATGCATTCACTGGAGCAGTCAACCCGCTAGCTCTTGCACTGTTGTATGATTTGTATGTTGTTATGTTTAAGTATTTGTTGTTACTTTTTTAGAACTTCATGGCCAGGGTCAGGGTGTAGGACCTATATTGTATTCAGACTACACACTTTTTTCATCGTTTGGCCGCGTGTGTGACGTTTGGCTGCTCTTGGCTGCATGTGCTTTGAAAAGTGTGATTCAATCCAAGCCTTTTTTGGAGGACCTAGAGGAACTTTCTAGATCAGTTTGTCAGTTTGGATTCCGGATGTTCAACGGCACCCCCCTCCATTCGCTGGACCTCCACTCCGGGTCACCGGCCACTTCACTTCCCGGGTGAATCCGACCTGCACGACCCGGTCGGCGTCCCTCTCCGCGCTCTCCGCGCACGTCCCGGGACGAGGCGCATTTGGTCTCCGCGCTGGACGTGGTCAACGAGTACCAGCGCTCGCGGCGCGCACGGCTGTCGCGGAGGTTGGCAGGGAGCCCCGAGGATTGGAAGGAGCCCCGAGGTGTTTGGATGTGGAAGAGAAGAGACATCAAGTCTTGGGGGATCAGTGGAACTTGAGAGACATTGAAATGTACCTGGAAGAAGAATCGCAAAACGATGCAACACCTATTCAATATTATACAATCATACCTTATTATACAATCATACCTTATTCCGGTAAACCTCTGACTAAAGCAGGGGTGGCCACATGTTCCCGGAGTGAAAAAAAGAGTTGCCAGCAGCCAGGTTTCACTCAGTTTACCAGGTAGCAGTTAGCCGCCTATATGATGTTTTTTTTGCATGGATCATCTGAGTGGGGACTAGTGCAAACATCCTTCCACAAACCCTGTTCTGACCCACCCTTCGTTTCAGTTTCTGAAAACCTCTATTTCCTTTTTTAAAGTGTCTATTTGCTTTTTTTTCTTTCTCAGCCCAAAACCCCCTGACCCACGCAATTTGGCATCTATATTATAAATCAAATAATCGAATTAATAATATATATACTGACTATGTATAATGCATCAAATTGATCAAGGCTGCATTATTGCTCAGGGTACACCACTTCAGTTCATGCCCACCACCAACTCCGTTGAGGTCGCAATTGATTGGTCGTCTTGCCGAACCAGAAGTGGATCAACATGTACCGTACCAAACAAGACTTATATGGTAGGTCTGTAATACGTACAACCCTCATAAAAGGGATCCACAGATCCATTCTCAGGTTTGGTACTTCTCTGGCCCCTACTGGCACCTACATCAAAGTGTCGAGCACATAGATTTCGTATCGAACGAGGGCCATAGATTTTGGCCACCCGTCGCCCGTTGGCCTTGGATGTTTGAGGGCGACTTTGGACCATCATGGCAGCGGTCCTACAAAAAAAGACCCCAGGAGCCGCCTCCGGAGGGTTCTGAAGGACGAGGGAAGAACCTGAAAACAGTGACAGGTGTCTTCCCAAAAGCCAGTGTGTGACACCAATTTCCTGATCTGATTTTGATACAAGACGTGCCTTTCTCTGGCTGAGACCATTTCTGGTCAACACTGGTTTGAGCGCAGTCCTCAATCCTTAGTTGAATATTGTTCAGACAGGGTAAAGGCACCCTGATGTATGCTTATTGGATTGTCCCAGAAAGGAGGCTTGCATGTTGACTGCACTGATCACATGCTACAGTGCAGGTGTCTCTAGTGACATTTGCCCGGCAAAACGTGAGGCGTCGAAGGAATTGTCGCTCCCAAAGCTTTGCAAGGCTCCCAGGACCTTCGACCACCAATCCACTGGAAATCCATGAGTTCATCATATCCTTATCATCTCCTTGTACTCTCCGGATGCTTTGAGATGGGTGTGCTATGGACATGTACGGACCTCATGTCCCAATGCGTGTTCACCTCACCCAAGTGAGATGTTTGCACCGAAACATAATGAACCAATATGAGAACCTTGGACATGATTCATGATGCTTACATGATTTTACCCAATTCTCCAATGGGTCTTCCTTAACCTTTGGGCCCAGTGTTTCAGCCCATCTTGCCTCGTGGTTCCAAAGTTAAGAAAAAAACATCTGAAACTGAAATCTTCACGTTGCGAACCCAGCATGCTGAGCCCACATTCCTTTCCTCTAAACCAGGACCCGCATGTGTGAGCTGCTGAAAAGTTGGCTGCGAGCCAACGCTGCCTGCCATTCTTTGCCGGAAGAGGAGGCAGGGACCATCAGTCAGAAGGTGTGTGAGGTATTTGTTCAGCAAATTTGCTCCTTCTCGCACTATGCTTACCAAAATTGGCTGATGGGGCTGTGTTCCCAGTACTGTGGGATACTGTGAGGCTTTGCAACGTCTCATTTACAGCAGCCAGGTGTCCTTTGATATTCCCAGCAAACGTTAGCTGGCTGACAAGACCGTTTTCACCAGGTGGGTGCAACATGTTTGTTTGAGTCCAGGTACTTCCTGAGCAGTTGTATCATGCAGTAAGCCTGAGACACGCGACAGGTTCACCCAGCTGTTCCGTGCGATTCGCAGTGGTCACTTCAAGAGGAGTAGGTCGATCAGGCTCTTGGCCATGAACCATCCCATACCATCCCGGGTTTTTGGTGGAGAGACCAGCGTTCGCACCACCTGGTCCTTTCACGGTTCCTTTGCCGTTTTGAACTCCAAAACGGTCTCCGGTCTGAGAAGGGACTGACACCAGTGGTCAGCTATGTGTTCCATTGTGAAGCCTAGACTTGACCTCTGTTGGAATGATGGGGGGGCTGGCGGCCCAGTGTCAAGATGGTAGGTATCTTCCGAACTTCTTGACTGTCAGGCAATAGACCCTTAGAAGGGATGTCTTACTCAACCACTCGTTTACTCAACCATCGTTTGTGTGTCTCAATACGAATCATCGGTCTTCTCCTGCCTTCGTCCTCCCTCACGACCTCAGCCGCGGTCTGCCCCGATGCACCACGAACCGAAAAAGGTGCGTTCGATGTGCGGCCTTTGCCGGGACATCCTGAACCATCCCCAGCTCTTCCCAGCTGGGACACTGAGAGAGAACCGGTGCGACAGGTGAGAATCGGCTCGGCTCGGGGGGACGGCAGGAGGGGAGCAGGAACTGACCCTTTGGGTTCATACGGCAGGAGGGGGGAGGAGGGCCATCAAATGAAGAGTTGTGCAAGACTGGTTCCAGTCCCTGAACTTTGGTTCTAGAGGACCACGGTTAGCAGATAGGTAAATCCCCTCTCACTTGTAAAGAGTCTTGGAAGTCGTTTCTGGTGTCACGTTTTTCTTTTCTACCGATTGCCTGACTGAGTCAAGTCCTTTGACGAACCAGTTGGGTTATCCCATGAGAATCCCTCAAGTTCCCACATAACTCTTGATTACTATAGTGAACCCCCCCAGATTTGGATTGTGAAGCCTTTTTACTGATCGGGAAGATTCGCCCCCAGAGATTCCTTTGGATTCTTGCTCCTAGTAGCGACGCCCTTTGTTAGTAGTAGCTTTCTTGTTCTAGTAATGCCAGCAGCTACTAGTAGCTTCTTGCTCCTAGTAGCGATGATTCCCCTGATTCCCCGAGAGTCCTACCAGTCAGACCTTGGAGCTAAACCAGAAGCTACTAGTAACAAAGGGCATCGCTACTAGGAGCAAGGACGCTACTAGTAGCTCGTGGCCTTACTACTAGGAACAAGAAGCATCAAGAAGCTACTATGATATTCCAAAGTGGCAGACGTCAGTTTCCAGGTTTTTCCTTCACTTAGCCAACCGGGGGTAGAGAAACTCCATTATCTTCTTGAGGTCTTCAACCGAGTGTTTTCACCGGTGGAACCCACTGAGGCCCGAAATCCTCAGAGCTTTATGAAGAGTATGGCAGATGTGCCTTGGATTGCCTTGGTATGGATTATTCATGAGATCCTTATTGAACATGTTTGGGTGGACCCTTGAAGGTAAGGGTCCCTTCATGTGCTTTCCATACCAATAAATAGGAATCATGAAAGTCGTCCTGCGGAACAAATCATTTTGTGGTGATTCGGAGTTCGGCCGAGACTCTACCTCCGCTAATGCAAAAAGTTTCGAGACTTGCAAGCAGGCATTCTGTTGTACATCCGTGTTTTTTTCTTTTAGGGGCGGAGTTCCAACATGTTTCTGGATGCCAGGAGTCACAAAGGGGTGCTTAATGGAGGGTATACCGGTGCCCATGATCCACTCACTGGATGGGACTAATTAAACACCACCCCTTTGTGACTCCTATAGTCAATCAGTGCCATGATGTTGCCATTAGTCTTCTGACTACCCCTGATTTACTATTTAAACACCACAGGATGTTTCGTCTTTGTCTTTTTTTCTGCACCGACACTCCGAAAGAAACGCCCCCGACCCTCCGCCGAAAGGGCCCATGGCATGGGCCCGCTGGCAGTTGTGTCGGTGGTAGCGGGTAGTCGGTTGGTCGGCATCCCGGCGTTTCCTCGGTGATCCGTCGGAAAAACAACCTGGATCGACGATGCTTAGAATGGCCCACTCCTCCCGCGCCAAGCGCGACAAAATCTCGTTGATCCACTTCTACTCTTCTGCAGATCATAAACAGCAGTTCTGGTGACAGGTTCGTGTGGATGACTGAATATTTGACCACTGAACCTTGGGACCCAGATCAAGTGGAAGTATATGATATTATATAGTCTTGTAAGCAGTCAATCGTAGAAGTATTGGTCAGTCTCGCTGGTCAGTCTTGCAGACAAGGGAGGCGCAAAAGGGTATAGGTACCTCGCCCATCTAGCAAATCAGGGTTTTCATGGCATTTGCTTTTGTTGTGCCGCTTTGCAACTGAGTGAGATGCACTCTTAACAGAGACAGAGGGTGCCCCTTTTTTGATGTCCATATAGTAAAAGCATGTCAATACTTAGACACTCAATATATGTCAATCACATGTGGGTATATAATATATAACTTATGCATTCACCCTCAACCCAATGTATGGAAATACAGCAAAAAACACCATACATGGAATACTTGGAATCTCTCTTATAAAGATCACTCCAGCAACACCTTGAGTTAGAAGGATTCTGATTCTGAAGAATACTTACCAGACCCTATAAGGGCAATCATATGCAATAATAGATATATAACATTATATGATATACCTGCCTCTCTCTGTATATATATATATATATATCTCATATCTCCAAGGTGTTTGGGGTATGTGCCCCCTTGGACACCCCGGAACCGCTCACTGCCGTGGGCGTGGAGGTCTATGACCACCTCCAATGGCAGTTGCAAGAGGTTTCAGACTGAGAAGCGGTCTTTCTGGGGCAGACTGAGAAGCGGGAAAGTGAGGTGAACAGGTATATCTGAGAAGCGGTATTTCTGTGAAAAGGTTCGCAAACGGAGGTGCAAGCGGGTGTACTGTAGATATTTGAGAAGTTCGGAACCGATTTGATAAGTGATAATGCTTCCTTACTTCATGTTCCTTCTATGGCTTGAGTCTCTGGTTCTTGAGCAAGACTCCCGTTTCACTTTTTTATTGTTCAATCATTTGGAAGGTGATTCCCCCCACTTACCAAAAGCCTGTAAAACAAGCTCCAGAAGCATGTAGACCTCAAGTTCCTTCCTTCGGACCAAGGATTGAAACTGTATGGACTCTGGACGTTCACCCTTCTTTTGCCAATGTTTCTCTGAAGATTCTTGAAGTGCTACAAGCTACCTCATGACCCTTTCCTTTGCCGGGTACAGGGTGTGCCATCGCGCCAGGTCTTGGAGAAGGACCGCAGTTGCGCGGAACTGGCCCGGCACCCTGCGGAGGTTGATTAAAACGGCCAAGGACTCCATTGGCCGTCATGCTCGCCACCATGGAGAGTTTGGGGTGGTGGTTTCAGAAAAGAAATGTTTTCAGCCCACCGAATCAATATTAATATGGGTTTGTTTTTCGTAGTTGACACCACCAACCAGATATCATCATGTCATGAAGTCATTCACCATCGGGTGTCGGGTCTTCTGAGTCGAGTGAGCTCAAAAAACGGGTCGACCCGGTGGGCGGAAGAATTATGGGCGTGCCTCATTTCCAAGGATGGAATTCAACAGTTTCCGATGATTGGCTAGTTAAGGCCTTTTGCCCATACACGCATCCCCATCAATTGCAGCTTATGACAAAAAGAGCCCTAAGACTAGCGAAGCATGGGTTCTTTTCGTGACATCCAAGTGGTAGAACCTGGCAAGCTGATGCTTCTTTGCTGCACAGTCCTTCCAAAAAAACAGAGTGGTTTTTGTTGCATTTTGGTGAGAGCGACCTGGCCTCGACTGGAAAAAAACATGCATTTGTGTTGGTTCTGACTGTTATGTTCTGGTGTTGTGATATCCCCAGCAAAGTTGGTCGTGAGAGGCCAAACTCGCTCTCATGAAGATAAGATTTTCTGACGCCCGTGAGACCCCGCAGAAACACTCAACATCTTCGATCCATTTTTGATCCCTCACTGAGGCCCAACGTGTACTCTCAATGAGCAGGAACCTCATCACGGACACCATCACCTACTTGCTGCCTGGGAACTCGGGTGACAACTGCAGTCAACAAGAACATGTAATTGCAATGTTGGGTGTGTATTGAACTGGGGAGGCCCTCCAACCAAAATGGGTTTTGTGCTTTAGGCCTTTAGGCCACTTATCCTTTAGACCGAAGATGACCGGATGGTCACTATTCCAAAGCCTGAGAAGAAAATTTATAAGGTGTAATTATTCCACAAGTTCCACATACCCACATGATCACAGGTGTCCTCCCGCATTGATTATTTGCAATTATTTGTCCTCCCACCAGGTGGCTACGCCCTGCTTAGTATGCCCAGATGATATTCCCATATATCCCACACTTGGTCCGCTCACCCTTCCCACATCTTGGTGAACCATACTTGCATGCCTTGAATGCTTCCAAAATTCACGAACATCACAGTAATTACCCGTATATAACTCTAAATACAGTGGTTTTTGTTTTGTTAACATTAGTATTGCCTGCACCGCACCCGCCGTGCACGATGCGTCGCAAAGCTTTGCGAATCGGTCAGAGATAACATTAGTATTGCCATTGGCTTTCCGGAAACACAGGACCTCCACCCGCCGGGTTCTCCCGGGTTTCTCCGCCGTCGTAGGGTGGGTCCCAGCGATCTGAAGGACACGGATGTGGCTCGGCATGGCGAGTCGGAGAAGACGCATGTTTGACCTGACCAAAATGGTGGTGGTGTGATGTGGTGTGATGTGGTGTTGGTTTTTGGTGTAAATTGGAGTTTGGGGTGGGTGGATGGATGCCATGTTTCATGTGGTTTTGCTTCAAACTTTTGGGGGGGTTGGACATGAGCTGTGAATAGTATTCGGAAGGCTGGTGTGCAATCAGGATTTATAGGACTGTAGGATATCGGATATTGGTTCTCAATTGGCATTCCTCCTGAAAGAGGTTTGGAGTCACATGGAGTGCTACCGTCATGATCTAATTGTTTTATCTTAAGCCATAGAAGCCATAGAATTAAGGTTTTGAGTCAGCTACCTTGGATTCTCTCTTTATTGAACATACTTGGACTTTTACTGTTAGTTTGGATTGTCCTTGCAGTGGCTACTGTTCAGAAAAGGGAAGAGCATATTTGCTGGGCTGGGTTGGTCCATACACAGCTGTCCATGATCCAAAACGCTTTCGAGCCTACACTGACCCAGTCCAAAGCCGTTTGATCTGAAGAAGTGGAGGACACTGGATTTGTGGCACCACACATCATAGGATTTTTGGGGGAGGGAATTGTTCATTCGCAGATGGTCCGGAAGAGAGATTCATTCTGCAAGAGAAACTCCTTTTCCTGGGACCCGCATTTTTTTGCTGAAAAAGCGCATCAACTAGCATCACCTTGCTGGGTCCTATGGAGTGCTTCTTAGCTGGATGCCATCTCCATCATCCCCGTACTCCCGAAACCAGTTTCGCCCAGTGAACCTTGCGATGCAAACGTAAGGCGCCGCGCATGATTGCGGCGCGGCGCACGGCGTGCTTCAGGGTCTTCCCTCCATGGAAGTGGTGAAGCTTTGGCAGTCCTTGCCCAACGAAGGGCATCCCATGCCACTCGGCGAAGAACAGAGAGCTTCGACTTTATCCTCCTTTCGGGGGGCCTTTGCTTTTTGTCACGTTTCAGAGGGGGGGTTGAAGGTGGCCATTTACTGTATGGCCTTTGCGGTGTTTTTTTTGGGGCTGTGGGGTCAAAGCTATGTTTTGGGATGTTCTTGGGTGAGGTCACGATCCCTACCCAAGGACCCAATGCATTTGGTAGGGACTGGCCGGACTAGCTAGAGGAGCGAATTGTTTAGGAGCCCTCAAAGGGAGGGAATAGACAGATAATTGGAGTTGGGCGAGGCTCTTTTGGTCTTCAGGACCTCTTTGGCTTTAGCTGAGTCCCCTCGTACTGTAGATGTTGGATGATAACACCAGATGTCAAGACGTGCTTCTCAGGGTGGTCAAGTAGCCAATGCAAACAACCACAACACTTGGGTAGGTATCGGTTGAGTTGGCAATAATTGGTTTGGTGCAATGATATATGCCTTGGCTGCCTCATCAAGCCCCCCCTGATAGAGGCATTGTCAGCACTTGCTTGTGCGAGAGTGGGAAGACCACGACTTCCTTTTTACACGTGTTCGTCTTGCTGTTGGTTGATGTGAGGGCTTTTCACTTTGGATTCCTCAAATACCACTTACTGTAATGGCCACTCACCAGCTAGACTCTTCGTGTGTGCATGTGTGTGTGTGTGTGGGGTGTGTGGGTCACTACTCCTTGCTGACAGGAGAACTGTACACCTAATTCGCCTATATAATTACTCTTGGCATCTTTTGACAGTATGATGTCAACAATATTATATAATAGTTCTTCGTTTTTTTGACCTCTCTTTTCGCATGGCCCATGAACACTCATTAGGACGGACCATCATGAAGGACCATGAAGGACCTCAAACTTCTCCATCTATACGCTTCTCCAGACGATCTATTAGGTTGGAGGCCATCGCTAGTAGCGGCTGGAGGCCGGTGTTCCGTCTCCTAGGCCCCATCGGAAGGACGAAGCGCTGCAAAGGCTCATGTCCAAGGTGGGGGGAACCGGGGGAACCGGGCGGTGTTGAAAGACGGCCACCAGGCCCTACCAGGGTTTTTGGGGTTGAGAAGTGGTTGAGAAATGAGAAGATCTGAGGCGATTTGAGAAGTGAGTAGGTTTCAGGATTGATCAGGTCTATCGATGGGAAGTGAGAAGTATCCATGACCCAAGTAATTATCGATGAACGCGCAGAAAAGTACCAGATGCCTCAAGATGCTGGATCCACAGTTTTGTTTATGTTTTTGTTTGGTGATTAAACACGAAGGAATAGTTTGCTCGATTTGACGGTTGTCAAGTTTTTTTATTTGTCAGCTTGGATATTTTATAATGGATGATAATACTATATTAATATTACATCTATATCATGTCATGTCTATGGGACACTCCGGAACATATATTTTCACCGGAGTCCTATTTTGTTTTTTCCCCCACTTGATCATCCCCATGTTGGATGGTTATATAGGCCTTGCAAAAACCTTCCATGTCGGAACATTCAAAATTGTTTCAGTTGCAAAGCAGCTGCATCGCAGCCTGGAAAGCGACAGGCCTGGCAGAGCAACGTGGGGATGATCATCGCGGCATTGCTTCAAAGCCCTTGGTGCCCCAATGTCCAAACTCGGCAGGGACTGGTGGGAAATTTACGTTGACCTAGCCCTTCTCCCCTAACCTGGAAGTATGTGGATCAGCTGGAGAAGCCTTTTTGGGGATTAGGATCAGCCCACTTTAATCCCAACAGGTAGGTGAAACAAACGGTGAAGCCTTATTTTTCCAGGGAAACCTGAGGGGTTCAGCTACTGTTGTGAGGTGCATAATGGGATAGTATGGAATATCACAGTATAGGGGTCGTCCAAGTATTGGGTTGTTTATATTTGTCAAACAAACCAAATCAAACTAAGTGTAATTTGTGTAATGCCTAAGTGCAGAGAGCGTCCGTTTAAGAATTTGAGCTTGGAAACAAGTCTTGGAACACATTGCCCGATGATCCATGTCGCATTCTAGTGCACAGCTTTTGTTTTATTTCCGATTATATGGATCGATCAGCTTGTGTAGATGATGAGAGCGGGAATACATGTTTGGCATGTGAGCCACGTTAAATTAGTCAATTGCTCGACCCTCAAAACTCTCACAGTTTAACTCTCAGAATACGTTCAACAAATTCTCATGTGGTTTTTCATTGAAATTCTCCGAGGTCCCTCAAAACATGAAAGCAGCCGGAAAGGTACTCGCTGGAATGGACGCGTCACACCAAAATATTCAGTATGTTAAAACAAGAAAACCATATCTTAAACGCACATTTAACTTGAGCATGCAAAAAAGTCTAGGGCCTGGGGCCTCATTCTATATTGCAGTCTTTCAATTTGTAAACAACACACATGTATAATATATAAATATGGTTTGATTATTTAAGGTAATTTAATGTTATCCTTTTTTGAAACAAACTTTCGTTTTTTGTTGAAAACAACAAAAACAAATCTACATGTTCACTTATATAAAGGAGTCTTGTGGTTTGGTTTGCACTCGAGCCCCCAAAAGGGCGATGTGTTCTCGAGTTGGCCATAAGAATCCTTTAACATAATTTGTTCAATCATGTTTTAACATAAGAAATAATGTTATACATAATACTTGTTGCTATAATTCAAAGAACACATGCCCAAGTACTGTGTATACTGCGGCTACATGTGTATAATAAACACAATATTTGGTCACCCAAGTATTGTTGTTGCTACATGCGTTAATAAGTTAATATTCCTATTTCGGGAGTTGCTCTGAAGACTCATGAGACTTTATAGAGTTTGCATGAGTTTGCCCCTCTGCCCATCACTAACACATTGTCTTTAAGCTGAAAGCTGGCGAAAAAAACAACAAAATATATCAAGACTGTAGAACACTCGCGAATGAACAACACAGCGCAAAATACCTGGTCTTGTGTAGAGCTACATGTTAAGTTTTCATAAAATCTAGGAACCACATCATTAGTTACGAGCGCTTCTTCAAGGAAGCTCCCCGCTGTTTTTTTGTCCTGACATGATCACCAGATCGGGGGCTCTGGCACGCGCATCCGTGCTTCTTTCTGCGCGCGCTCCAGGTGCGTGCGCTTGTTTGCAGGCGCCGATGCCGAAAGCAGCACCCGACTGCTGGCATTGGAAGGGGCACCGGCCGGGCGTCACAGCTGACAGGTGAGGATGGTTCAGTCATTGTGTTCCCCAAAACTGAGAGTGAGGTTACTTTTTCCACCAGTTGGAGACATCAGACAGGAAGAAAATCAAGAGTTGGGTTTGGTTGGCCTAAGTCATTGAGGTGTTTGCCCAAGAAGAGAGTTGCCCAGCTCGCTGATGGTCGGTTTCGTTTCGACCCTTCGACTTTTGCTTGGAGAGAAGTGAAGTCACAGAGCGCTCTCGGTCGTTGTGTGAGGAGCGCAGTTCGAAGTGAAGTTTGGAGGTCCTTCTGAGGGCGACCCGAACAAAAAAAACAAAACACCCAGCTGCAAGGATTTGCGTTGTTGTTGTTGTTGCTGTTGTTGTTGTTTAACCCTGCAAGTGATTGAAAAGAGAGATCCAATATTTGTTGCACCAAGTGTTCGATTTGATGTGCCTGCCAACAACAGTAACATATTTGTATTTTTGTTGACCTTGGTGCAGCCAGGTCACTAGTTGCGCAGAGGATTGGTTGTGTAATGGCATGTATGCTTGAAGTCACTCAAGATTGAAACCCGAGTGGTTTATCCTGGCTTGTGTCCTCCTGTGGTGGCAGGAGACCCTAGACCGTTATGTTTTTGAATTATCAAAAAACCCAGTGATCAGTGAGCAAACAAGGGGTTCAATACCTGAGCAAGCATTGAACACAAATGAGTGATTGTCACATTGCCGCTACACGGAAGATTTTGCAAAAACGATTGCTGAAATTGCAGAGATGGTTTCATGGGAAGCAAACATGAACGATTTCCTTCTCCTTTTCTCAGTGTAAATGACAGAGGTATTCGATTCATCCTTTGAATGCGTCGGCCTATCGACTCACCGGCTCCTTTGTGGCTGAATTGAGGTTTTCCAGACATCAACGCTACAAAATCTTCTCCAAGAGGTGAAGCTGTGCGTGTGGGATGGTTGGGAAGGGGGAACATGAGCATGTACAATGTCTAGAGTCTAGACCCCATTGCTGCAACAGTAACAGGTGTGCATTGTAAAACAAGCTTTACAATTTACAGCTGCAGAGTTTCTACAGTCCAATCTCCAGACGTAAGCATGAGGCAAATGCCTTCATTCGTGTTGTTTGAGCAGCACGGAGTTGGTTGTTGCAGCCGAAAAGACGGGTGATGTCATTGGGGACGAGAAGTCGGTGAAGAGTTGGATCTTCAAACATGGACTCCCCACCTTTGTCCAGTCCGTTGGCTTGACATGCATTTTTCCCCCAGGCCAGGGAATTGCCAAGATCATGTGAAGGTACACACCCGCCACTGCATGACCTCCTTTATCCCTCCGGCATCCGACATCCCTTCGTGTCAAGATTTAGGCCTGCTCTAAGTCTAGTTTGTTTTCAGGTTTCGTTTGCATGTAGAATGTAGAAGTTTAGCTTCTCCCCATGAGCCCATGAGATCCTTGTTGGATTTCTCGTACCCGTTTGTGTATGTACCAGGCGGTGGACCAATTCATCTTTAGGTGAACATGCAAACCCTCACCTCCATGCATGCTGATTGCAGTGGTGGCAGCTTTGCTGGGTTGAGGTTGTAGTGGTGGTTCACCACACCTGCATTTGTGGTCCTTCCAAAAAGGAGCGTGCTTGGAGAGGGAGGGTTAATCTGTGACAGACTTGTCAGAGATCACCACGATTTCATCCCCTTTCTGCATGTGTGTGTGTGTCGTATTCCTTTAGCTTGAATCCTTCGCCGCGTGCCGTCGCCATGTCAATCTTCGTCGACCCTTTGTCTCGTTCGCGGCGGGTTTTTACGCAGAGACAGATGGGTCGACGACCAAGAGTTGGTGTGGTGCTACCACATGTCTTTTAATTGGGAAACTCAGATGCCCTGCATTTACATAGGCACAGGTGCACGGAAGAGAACAGGAATGCCAACCCACAGGAGGGCACCTCGAGCGGGTAGGCATGGCTAGGACACGACTCGGCCAGCCTGCAGATCCGGTCGACAGGGGAGGAGCAACAAACCCAAAGACCAAAATAGACGAATAATATGGCCAAGCGTGCCCAGGAAAAGTTGTGATATAACCTGCAAAGCCTTTTTGTGGGGGACCTGGATGGGTTTCCCCACTAATCTGAACAGATGGAACATGTTTATAGATTTTATTTCAAGGGAAACTGAGTGGGTCAGCAAAAGTAGGGTCAAGGGGTGCCACATGTTTGAGGCCATATGGAAGTTTTCTGCAGCCAAAGATGATGATACTGCACCGCCGCATGAAACCTGAGCCTTCCGCTTTTGAAGGTGTCTCCCAAAGGAGGCCCGGTTGAAAGCAGGGTGAACTCCTTTGGACACCAAATGGCTGCTCTGAGGGGAGACCCGACGCCGGCTTCGCCAGGCACAGAGACACTTCGACGCGGGGAACTTCAAGGCACGGCAGCGGAAGTGGCGAACGTCGATTCGTTCGTGGCCGGTCGCCCGGCGGGTCACCGAAGGCGGGGGTGCACCCAAGCATGGCGCCACTCGCCCATGTGGCGGGTAACCCACGAGTGGTTCTTGCGGATGACGTGTCTTGTGTCCCTTGCTCTTTTTGCGGATGTTCTTCCACCTTATCGGATTCACAGGCTTGGAGGGGAGGGGAATGGAGGGGATGGTGTTGGACCTTCACATCCAAAGAGTGTCCCCGAGGAGTTCCATCAGACTAAGCACCCAGCTAGCATGATTCAGACTCAGATTCCTGGGACGGTGAACCAACCCTCCGCCCTCCATCCTCAGATTCCATCGATTCAGCCTGAATGTGTTGGTAGTTGGCCAGAACCGATATATCAACAAGAAAACACAAGAAGCAAAGTTTCGTAGGACGAGGCAAGCGCTTTTTATTGTTTCTTTCGTTGTGTTTCGCCCAAACGTTTGTTATGAGAGAGTTCCTTGAGATACTCCAAGGTTCCCATGAATCACGTTTCAAGGCCTTGGCTTGTAGCACAAGACCAGTTCTTGACAATCTAGTTCTGAGTGTCCAGCCGATCCGAAAGATCCCACAGTCAACAGCTTCGAGATTCCAGCCTGACTGTGTTGTTTCCCGAGTCATTCAAAGGTTTGGGATATCTTTGGATATTTAGGATTTTCAAAAAGGAACGCAATCATTACCTATATAAGGGCCAAGGGCTCCAAGCACCTTCTAAGGTGTTGGGGTGGATGTAAGCAGGCTCCAGTCGTACCTTCTGAGGAGATACGACTGGATCCCTACAACCTAGGGATTACATCCCAAACCTTGGGTGATCTTCACCTTCAGACTTCCCTAAGCTGGTTCGCGAGCGTTGTTGTGCTAAGGGGTATCCTTTCGCGATGTCGCAGGAAAAAAGGTAAACAAACAAAAGTTTCGATGTTTACCTTTTTTACCGCGGATATGGTAGAGAAAAAGGGGCGCCCCCCCGGTAAAAACGGTAAACAAACACTTTTCGATGTTTACCGTTTTTACCGCGGATATGAAATTTAAACATGGAGCGCCCCCAGTAAAAACGATTCAAAACAAATATGTTTACCGTTTTTGCCACGGAGATGGTAGAAAAGAAAAGGACAAGTCCACCTACAAAAACGGAAAATAACACAACGTTGATTTTTAACGATATGATAGAAGCAAAAAGACCAAGCGACTCTTCATTAAAAAAAAGAAGAAACAACAAAAGTACGTAGTAATTTTCACTTTGGACCGTTTTACCGCGACAATGCCTCGGGACCAGGTCGCAAGCTAGAAGACCTCTGTCAAGAAAAAGGTTTAATGTTACAGCCCAGGTATCTTCCTATAATCAGGTGGGGTTCACTCCTCCTATCATATGTAGGAGAGTGTGCCCTTTTCGACAAGAGGAGTTTGGTGATCGATCACAATTTCATGACTTTTAAGTTTTGCAGGGCAATGAAAGCCTATCACTTGGATCGAAAACTTTTGATGTTTACCTACCGCGGATATGGCAGAAGAAACAGCGGTGACCCTCGGTTAAAAACCGAAACAAAAAACACATAGACCCGTTTGCCCCCCTCGATCCAATCGGTACAAAAAGAACACAAATTGATTTTATCGTTTTGATCGCGGATATGGTATTGAAAAAGGAAGCGTCCCCCACTAAAAACGGTAAAAACGAATCGATTTTTGCCGTTTTTACCGCGGATATGGTAAAAGAAAAAGGGCCGTAATTGCCCGTGAAAACGGAAAAAAGCAAAACGGTATTTACCGTTTTTACCGCGAATATGGCAGAAAGAAAAAGGGACGCCTAGAACAAAAGGAGCGCCCCCCCGGTAAAAACGGTAAAAACATCAAATTGTCGATGCCGTTTTTACCGCGCAGATGCCTCGGATTAACCCCGTAACCCCGGCAACTACGCTAAACCAGCACAGTGCCTTCCAAAACCACCCGAAACCTTGTTCGTCCTCTCCACCACTCCACCGGGTCGTTGGGGTTTCACGAGGCCAGTGGCTTGGTCGGCGCCTTGCGAGAGCAGGGGCAGCTGGAGCGAGCGAAGTGGATCCAGGTTGGCGCTGCACCACGCAGCGGGCGCTGGGAAGGATGGATTCAGGGGATGCTTCTCCTCGCTTTTTGGGAGGACAGTTCTTGACATGTCTTGTCCTTGCTGTACAAGGTCCATCCTTCAAAGTTGACTGTTGAGCAAAAGTCAACCATGGTGGAGGTGAATGACCCATAATTAGAGCTTGGGGGCGTTATTGATCAACAGTCGACATTAGTGAATTTGGGGTCTCCCTGTGTCATCCTGTTGCTCCCTTCTACAGGGTAGTTTCCATCCTATTTTGCTTGCTTTTTCAATGTCTTATTTTTTTTTCTCTCTCTCTCTCTCTCTCTGGAAATTTGTTCTGGAGGGAAGCCCAGTGAGGATCGATGTCCCGATGTGTGTTTCCTTAGTTCCCTCCGGTCTTGAGACCGTACGATATTCTGCTGTCCAAGAAGCACTCCACTCTAATTTTTTTTTTTTTGTATGGAGCTAGGGAAAGACACAAATCACAAGAAATACGACGAAGTGGATCTGTTCTGTTCTCATTTGGAACTTGGGCTTTGCCGTTGAGCCAGTGGTACAACTCGTCGAAGAGTATTATGGTCAGAAGTATCGACTATCGACAGCAACATGTTTGTTAGACATTGTTAGACTAGATTCTCTTGTTTGGGGCCAATATTCTTAGTACAACAGAAGAAAATACTGAAAGGATTTGAAAGGCAAACAGGGACATTGGAGATGCCAGGACATCCAGAAGATTCCAGACTGTACATGGATGTAACGTTGAGAAACTCAAAGACCTGTGATGTGTTGATGTTTGCACCACACACAAAGGTTGCTTTCACGAAGGGAAGATGATGCACGTTGGCCGTGAGGACCCGCCACCCCGGACGTTGGAGTTCCACCAAACCAGCATCTCTAAAGTATAAAGGGATTGATGAGACGTGAGCGATGGGGATATGGCCAACAAAAACAAGACCCAGAAAAATGCAGCATTTGGTCTATTGACCAACAGACTTGGCTGGGGGGACAGGTGCATAGTATCATAGGACCGTACCCAATCCAGCCAGTTGCACATGGAACGTTCCTGCTAGGAATCCGCCTGACGCTTCGGCACAGGCCGTGATCATCACCTCCGATCTGACCTATTTGCTCGGAGAGGCAGCGACGAAGCATCGTGCCCGGTGGTTTTCATCACAGGTCTTCACATGTAGGCAGAAACACAATCCATGCGGCAGCAAAACCCTCACATGAGGCACACACACAACAGCATATTTGGATATATGTTTCAAGCTAGTTTGTTATTGTTTTTTCAACTGCGGATCAGACTCTTTGAAGAGGGGATCAATCGGGTTGCACTGATTTCTGCTCTCGTCGTGTGCTCAGTGCTGACATGATGCCGCGCGCAGCCCAAACTGGAGCTTCCCAAGAGGGAGGGTGCTGGGACACTGTGTGTTGATGTAATTCCACCTGCTAATATTTCGACACAGCACCCGTTGATCGAGGGAACACACTGATGCTGCAATGAGGGTGAACATCAATGAGGTGGAACACTGGGACGGGGACCAGAAGGTGGAAGTGATGCCCACGAATTCACCTTTTTTTCCACCTCGCACTGGGAGGAGGATGCTTCGGAAGTGCTTTGCAAGCCTTGGACAATAGCAACCTTGAACCTTGAGAAGTCACTCCGGGGGGGGGCCAGCAATCTCCAGACGAAAGACTGGGATGTTCCATGTTCAATCACTTCCTGTTCCGTTTAGCGCTCGCTTGGAGAGGTCGCAGATACGGACTTTTGCCAGTTAGAAGCTCTATGAACTAGTCATGGAGTCATGGAGGAAGTTTCAGCCACACTTCCGTCCCAGAATCACATAATCTGATGTTGCATGTTGGGATTTCAGCTTGTAGGAAGCTCCAAGAGGCAGAGGAGAATCTGAGTCAGTTGAAGAGTGTTTCTTGCTTTCCATGTTCAACGTATCAGTCAACGCATCTCCAGATGATCTGCATGACCCTGCTTTGGGTGAGAACTCGAGCCCCAAATCGGATCAACCTCACCCTCAACCTCACCCAGCCCTCCAAGATCCTCCACGTGCATCATGAAAACCCAGCGATGCGACCTGCGTGACCCGCGTCTTCTAAAGACACGGAACTCACCTGACGAGGTGTTGGTGCAGTTCCACCGCATCAGCGATGGCTTGGGTGACTTCGGGATGATCCGCGTCTCCACGTGGCTGCATCCAGTGCTGGAGAGCGGCGTGGGTGGCAGGGCGGCAGTAGGCATTTCTTCGGGCTGGTTCCTTTGTTATCTTTGTTGGGTAGAGATTGAATGAAACTGTGAACTCAATATTTTGATGCTGCATGTAATGTAAGCAATATAAATATGATTTATGGTGGCAAGTGCCAGTCGTTTTCAAACTGCCATGGCGGAAGGCGAACATATATAGAGTTTGTTCAACTTGTTGGACTGGGAATCCAGTTCGTTCCTATTTCCTCGGAAGGACTCTCCTTGCTTGGCCTTTTTTCATGTTCCAGCCATTGGAAGTCTGGAGCCCCTGGACTGGACTTAAGTGTCTTAGCAAAACCCCTGGAGGCCAATGGGGAGTCTCACCAGGTTGTCTAGCAGGCCGAATGAAGCTGCTGAAGCTCCCATCGATGTTCCTCGCGGATGGGATGCACGGGGCTCGCCGCTAGGACGCCTTGGTCGAGAAGGTCCAAAGCCGCTTGGCCGCCGAGGCAAAGCGGGGCCTTTTGACGTGGCACCGTTGTCAGCGTTTTAGCCGTTAAAGCAAGTCCCAGACACCCTTTCCAATATGCCGGCTACATTGACCGCTGAAAGCACCTCAATGTATGTATATATATATATGTATGTCTGAGTCAGGGATTGTCAAAGCTTTATGTATATATATAGTTTTTTGGGGGGATATGCCGTGATTGACCACAAATCCACCAAGCCCAAAGAACAGGAGATGGTTTGACATCAATGTGCAAATTGGATTCATGATCCAGTTAAGCAGGCAGTTTGAGTTAGGAGGTTTCGGTTGAAATGAAATTGTTGGATGAGGTCAGCTGTAGATGGGGTGCAACTTTGATTACCACCAATACCCCCCGTGAATGTGCTCCCACATAAGGCCACAGCGTCCCTCCATCCCAGCCAATTTCTGGGCGGAGGTTGGAATATGTTGTATTCGTTCATCCCTAATTGGCCCTATTTGAAAAGGGTTTTGCCTGGTCAATTGACTAGTATTTTACGGGTTGAGTTAAGCTTTGTCATGAACACCGCAACCCTTTTTGAAGTAGAACCCAACTCCCACAAGTTCAATATCACGGTTCCAAAGGAGAACAATCACATACGCCAGCCTTCCAATGCCTCTGACTGAAAACCCCAAATCAAAGCTATATTATATATTGAGGCCTCACTCCAATAGCTGTTCTTGAACAACGGCCTGTTTGCTCTCAAGGAGAGTCCCATAAGTGTTCAAGATTCCATGATACATGGGTGTTTTTTCAGCGGCGTTCAGCTCTCATGTCGGGCACATGACTTGAGTCTTTCAGTCTAACTGCTGTCCAAAACATCCCCAAAGCCCCGATCTCAACTGATGAAACTGGATGAAACCGGCTGTGGGTCATGGCACCGGGCAGCCGACCGAAGACGACCGAAGAGACGAGGTCAACCTACCGGATCAAACCGGGCTGCGGGTGACCCACTGCGGTGTTGATCGGATGTCCAAGCACTGTCAAGTGACGGACTAGAATTCTTCCGCTGTAAGCCCAGATGTTTGGCTTGCCACCCAGCCCGTACGGGGAACACGTGCCGACCAGATGTATTTATATGTATTTGCGACCATGTGTAACGATATATTTTGACATTGCCAGCATTTCCCACCAGATCTATGACGGATCTATGGTTGATTTGCGGTTGGACACTGGAGTTCATGTAACAGTAATGAATACCCATGTTTGCAGCACGGGAAAGCGTTGATCAACGGCGGGGTTCAGGTCACTTGGTAAGTAGGTGGCAGCAATTTGCCAGTGGTTGCGTCGTATTTGGAGATCACTTGTACTCTCAGCAGTCGCCGCGCCAAAAACAACGCCGTCGCCCACGGTGATTGGCCCGCGACTGCGACGCGACTGCGACTGCTCCAGTGTTCACCCGAGGCCTGCGAGGGGTGCTGGAGTCTTTGAACCAATCCCTTGACGCTGCTTACGTCTTGGCGCGCGCTCGAAACCAGAAGGTCAGGAGAGAGGAAGTAGTAGGTGTGGTCCAGTGAGGAAGTAGGTGTTCTTTGCAGGAACCCGAATTGCGGTTGTGTCATTATCCTCTAACGGATAGTGATCGTGTTCTTGGATTTATTTGCAATAAATTGTAGGGTTGCTACCTATATACATTAACCCCCTGTTCAACCACCCAACCGCGAGTCTGTCACTTCTGAGTCCTTCCAGGTCGTGTGGAACGGAAAGAGGGAAGGGTGCCCTATGTTGCAATAATTGCATTGCCCATGTCTTGAGGTTACTTAAGACACAACTATTGTGTTCCTTTTTTGATATCGACCCAGGGCCTGGTCAGTTGGGTCAATATGCTTGGTGTTCTAGAAATGTGCTGGACTGCAGAGGAGAAGTGTAAGATGATCCCCTTCATTAAGTATTTGAATATATTTGTCCTAGCTTTCTTTACTGTAGTAATCTGTGGTATAGTGTTATTTTGTTGTTGTTGCCGCTGCTCCTACTACTGCTGCTAATGCTGCTGCTGCTGCTGCTGCTGCTGATCCTCCTGCTGCTACTACTACTACTACTAACTAATTACAAAAGGCGGTGTCCCCGCCTTTGTTCCTCAGGTGTTTTCCACTCACTGGGAAGGTTGCTGTCAGGCACCATCATGTAGCACCCTCCAGGGGATATTTAGTGCTCACGAAAGGTCTTTGGCTGTCAATTGAGGATTTTCAGTGTGCAACAAGTGCAGTTTGTTTGAAAGGAAGGACACCTCGCTGCAGAACTTGGCCAACAACACACATTTGTTGATAAACTCCTCATACAAAGCAACATTCAAGGCCGGTGCCACAAGTTTTGAGAGATTTTCCTGTAGCTCTTAAAGGGCGAGTGTTTGTTGCAGTTGGCCGGCACAGGTGGTTCAACCACCTCCATGTGATGCCCCTGTGAATGACAAGGGCGGTGGCTCTTCAACTGACCACCACCAAGTGATGTGTGTTGTCAGTTTTCGCTCATTCAAGCGTTTGCACAAACTGTTCAACACGGGTATGCTGGACCACCATGGACCACCAACTGCCACCACGAGCAGGTCCAGAAGCCCGCACCTTCAAAGAAGATGTGCTTCCGTGCACGCTTCCTGGCGGGAGGTCGTTGGCATAGACGGATGTTGGATAGGTGCGTTCGGATGGATGATGTCCTCGAAGGGGATAGGGGTTTGGGGGTGATGCAACTGCGGATTGTTGCACAAAAACATGGACAGATGCCCTAAGCATTGTGCGATACAAAACGATCACAATTGATTCATGGTGTCAATCCTTTTGGGCCTCGGGATTTAGGACAGGTAGTTTCAATCCTTTACAGGCTTTACACGATTTTACGTGCAAATATATCATTTACAATATATGATAAGTTCTAAGATATTATATATGTGTGTTTACAGTAGGTTGATTCCTAAAGGTGAGGGACAGGTTTCCACGAGAAAACTCTATAGATCTTGGGACAGGCTTTTCAACGAACAATCGGCAGGTTGTTCAATTGTTCAATACAGAATTGACAGGTCTTGTAGTAGATGTCAATAGATAGTTGAGTGTGCTTTCAATGAAACTTCGACAGGTGTTCAACACAAAATCCGGTAAATTCACAGAACTTCACAAGTCTTCATAGATCTAGGTGGCTTTTCAGACGGATAATCGATATGTTTTTTCAAAAAATGACAGATTTCGATAGGTTTTGCAGAGGCCCTGTTTTGAGGTATTATTAACACTATACATCCTGTTCGATTGAAACTATCAATACCTCGCATCGTCAGGTTGTTTCCTGTCCCTTGATGCTCAGGGTGTGATTTATCCCTGAGGTGACCAGTGTTTGATGAGTGGTGCTAGAGAGGATGTCTTTGAACCTTTCGCGGTCGGTTATGAGAAGACTTGTCATTGTTTATGCAAGAGGAGTCCCTGCATGGCATGCTGTCGGGGGAGCTTGAGGAAATCACTGAGAAATTAAGGACGTGTAAGAGGCTGCACACAGAACACTAGAAAACCAAGAGATTACTACTTGTACGCGCGCATAGGGCTGAAGAGCTTACACATACGGACTTAATTTCAATCATTGACACCAACAACAATCTTCTACAAATTACACAGGTGTTTAAATCGTTGGTTCCAATGAGCTGGTTGCGTTCAGGATCACCAAAAGTCAGTCCTTCGACAACGACTGCTGGAAAAAGTAAAAAGAATATTGTCAACATACAGTGCCAAGTTTCATGGAGATTAGGCACCATCAAGTCGGTGTGTTTGGCACGAGGCAAGCCTTGAACCCATCCAACATCTCAAACCTAGAACCAATTTGACCTTCGCTCCTATTGGAAAAGACAAAGTTTGGGCTCCCAAACAGGGGTCACTCAGGTTCTAGGAATATGTTCAGACCTCCTTTTGTCATGTTTGAACAGTTCATTGGTCGATCCTCAGGAACTTGGGGCGGCTTTAGGACTGCCGCCGGTGGCTTTTGGTCCAAAACTGGACGTCCAAAGGAGAATCATAAAAACAAGAGTCACCAAAACATCAAAGCAGAAGAATCAAGAGTCCGACTAAGGAGAGGCCATCCAAAGAGCTCTCCTGGCTGGAAAAGGGAGCCATGCTGACCAACTGCTGCAATTGGCGGATGAGCTTCTTGGAAGATCGACAAGAACATGAACGAACCGATCCGTCTCCCTTTGAGAGGAAGACCAAAGGGGAAGAGTGGGTTTTGCATGGTTGTGCATGAGGTAACTTTGGTGACAGATTATCGTAGATGACAAAGAGGCCGGCCAGATGTATTATATTACACATATAATTATATATAATATATATGTATCCCTAAGGGTCCAGGACCATCCTGAGGATGTCCTTTGACCCCCCAAGACCATTCTCTGGAAGTACTTTCACCTTCAAGACCATCCTCAGGAGGTACCTGGACCCTATTGATATTACAATAATTGTTTGGATTTGATTGCTCGGCTCGCCTGTTGTTCTCGATGTCTCCCGCCGTCTTCCCGTTTTGCAGAGTTCTTGGCCGTCCTTAGTTGTCTCCGGCCGTTGATTTTGTCAGTTAACAGTGGACTACTTGTAAGCCTTTCAGCGTTGACGTTGCTTCGCCACAGAGCGCTGGTCACGTCACAAAGAGAACGTTGGCCATGTTCAAGCTACACATTGGTTTCAAAGTCGGCTTTCTTCCACGGTTTCTTGTTTGGGGGCGGGAATATCTTCAAAACACGCGCAAGACACAGTGTTGATAATGTCACAATGTCACATGTTTGTGCAGTTCTGAATATCCAGGTTATTGCTGTGATGGAGTGACACGTGTGAAGTCTGAGCCCTGCAAACATATATTATGGAAGAGAAGCCCCTAAAACATGCATCATTGGTGAAACAAAGTATATCAACACCCAATGTTGATGACTTGAAACAACGAAACCGACCAGTGCGGCATTGATTCAATTGATAGTTCTTTTAGGTCAGTTCGTCCATCAGTTTGGAGCTCCATACAGGTAGTATCGATTCCTCGCGCTCAGGTTGCGTGCACGTAGCGCACCGGAACGCCTCCCGCACCTGGCGAAAGGGTTGGGAGATGCAACGTTAAGCCACTTGGGCCGCCAACCGGAAGAATCTGGAGTTGGGACATCCAGTGGCATTCGACTTCGAAGACAGTTTATATCGTCCGTTCGAGGATGACACATACAGATGTTTGTATTAAACTGCCTAAAATGTGTCGAACTTCGCACACTTGTCCTGTCCAAATTGAAAAAGAAACGACACGAAATTGAACCAAGAACCACCAATCCTGGAACCCCAGTCCCCAACCAGAAACAAATATGGTTGTTCCAACACAATAGAGATCACTGGCACTTGGGTGTTCAGATCCGGACTTCGATCTATTTCTTTGTGTTTCGCGATACGGAGCTGGGCTTCCAGGGTACGTTTAACGTTTTCTTCTACCGACACCGATGTCGCGTCCGATCGCTCTGTTCGTTTGATGCCCGAGGCCTGAGCGACGTGTTGGACTCCGCGGAGTTCCGCAGGCGGACGGGACTCGCCAAGTGGGGAAAGGAGAGTGAAACCGAACAAAGAAAAATGGGACTTTGACATGTTGTTGGTTTGTTTGATGATGTCATATTATGTTTGTTTGATTTTGTTTCTTTGATTGTTTGAGTACGTTTTAATTGTTTGATTATGTTTGATTGATTGTTTGTTTTTGTTGATTGGTTGATTGTTTGTTTGTTTGTTTGATTGTGTGTTTGTTTGTTTGTTTTCGGTTTCGGGGGGCGGGAGTTGTATGTGTGATTTCGAAATTTATACAGTTATATATCGTTATGTATTCTCTATAAATATATGGAAAGAGAGAGAGAGAGAACGAGATAGTCTAGTGCCAGACTTGGACGAAAGAACTCTTTCTGGGTTTGCCATGACAAGGGCCATGACAGGGCTTTGGACGGCAGAGACATCCCCCAACAAAGACCCAGCATGAACAAGTCTAAGTGGCTTTCATGGTTTTTCGGGGGTGTAGGAAGTAGAGCTAATAAATTGGCTGATCTATAGGGTGGGGGTTGGTGAACATTATATGTCAAAGGGGTTGAACAAACAACACATATCAACTAAAATTCAATGTTGGGCTTTGTTTTTGCGGATAGCAAATCTGCTCATTCACCGGGGGTGACGTACTTGCGGGCCGATTTGCAGGTCTCAACAATCCAAGTTCTGTCTGAAATGATACCTCCGCTTCCCAATCGTTTGCCACAAAACTGATCGTTTCTGCATTGATCGGGACTTGGAAGACCTGGAAACGTGGACGGATATTGTCTAGGAATCTGGACGGATGTGGACACAGGCCAGTGGCCCTGGGTCGTGGACTATTTATTTGGTTTGTATCAGAACCTCATTCTTCCGAGGGTCTTGGACTGTGGTGGGAGGGTCACCTTTGCGTCACCTGGTGCCCTCAATTGGTTGGATCTCGGTTGCCGCAAACATGGAAACGAAGAGTTGGGTTTAGCACAACTTCTAGCACAACTTCTCTCTGGGGATTCTCAACAAGTGGGCCTTAGTTGCCTGGTTGCCTTAGGCAAGAGGATCAGATGGATGATTTACTACCAGATATATACTACCAGGTCTTTCCTCATCACCAGTCTCAGCAGTTTGTCCGGTTTCAGCTTGGAACATTTGGATTTAACAGTTGCTGAGTGTTGCTGAATGTATGGATTGCCTGCTTTGACATTCTGTGGCATCATCAATGATCCTCAACACTAGATTGTGGGTGAACCTTGAGCTTTGCTGACAGACCTCAAGCAGTTCATTTGGACATGGCTGCCATTCTGAGACCAGTCATCCACCCCTTTTGAACACCTCTGTCACCTGTCAACCTCCAAAGGGGAAAGCAGTCTCAGATCCACCGGTTAAGTGTCACGCGCTGCAGAGGCATGTGGGGGAAAGCTTCCCCGAGCTCCCTCACCTGGGCGACAGCTTGGGCGTGCGATCTGCAGAGGCCGACAGCGGACCGGTCGCAGCTCCAAGCGTTGGGTCCCGAAGCCCTATACCGTTCCAGGTGCAAGCAGAGGGTTCGGCTGTTGCAAGGTGGGTCTTCCCGAGCTTGTGCTAGCAACTGATGAAACCATTCAATGACACCCCAGGGGCTCCAACCAGATCCTCAGAAAGTGGCCAGCGGTGCCTGTAGTCGCCTGGTGGTTTCGCGCTGTTCATTTTCCACGCCTGGATGATGATGTGATGTTCATGGTTGATCATTATCACAACATTGTCATCGTTATCATCGGGCAGGGGCGGGAAGACATGGGTTGGTTCTTGTTGTTGTTGTTGTTGTTGTTGGTAGAGACAAAAACAGCTGCCCAACATAGTTGTCACATGTTGCAAGTCAGGGATTTCAAAGGGGCACTGTTAGGGATAGGGTCGAAGGTTTGGAGAGATGTTAGTAGCTAGACTTCTTGTCGTTGTGGTACTCAAGTCTTGGTTGGTCTGTTTCTTGTGTTTTGATGTTTTTTGGGATGTTGTTCTGGAGGGGCGGGGGTCAAAAAACAACAACGGGGCTGCAGATTTTGTTTCTAGGGGGGGTATACTTGCAGACACACACTTAGAACATAATTTTTTTCCAAAATGGAAATTCCTTTACTTAGAACATCGAGCTTAGAACATCCAGCGCAAGCACACTTAGAACATGGACCGCAAGCACTCTTAGAACAAGAGAAAACAACACACTTAGAACATCATATGTATATATATATATATATTATACATAGCTATTATATATATATATGTGTGTGTGGGTTTCCCGGTTTCCTCTCTCGTTTTCACAGCTCTTGGATTTTTCCTCTCCTTCAATGCTGATTGTAATGAAATCTTGCCAGCAACGGCAAACCCCGACAATCATGCAGGATTGCAGGTATACACAGGACTGGATGCGCACGTTCACAGAAATAGGCCTTTATACAATAGACATCATCCAGGTTGAGTACATAGTGTTTGTCTTTCAACTCCTGCGCCCTCTGCATGAATGCAACCACTGTGTGACCCCAGTGGGCTCCATCACATAGAACATCCACACCAACAAAAACTTGGTCTTTGAGTTGGTATAAATTCAATGTATATATACTGAGCCCGCGGGTGCACCGCATGTGCACCTGTGCTAGATCCAAACCAGGTCAGGGCCAAACTGTGTCAGAACTTTTGGCCAACATCGTGGTTCGGAAATTCTAATTATATACTGTTTCTGATGCCGGGAAGGCAGCTGGTGGCCTGTTTGCCCATGGGGAAACACACCAAGGTTAATCATACCAACCTGTATTGTTTTTCTTATTCAATGTATATATAGAAAGAAATGAAGGACTAAAGTCCCCGTAGGGCAGGTGGCGGCAGCACACTTAGAACATCTTGCAACCATACTAATTATATACTCAGGACAACAAATGAAATCAAAGGGATCGTGTTGCCTCCACTTGCTGTACTTGTGCCAGCTGTCCCAACATTGGTGGCCGGAAACGGTCACAGAGTCATGCAAGGCCATTCAAATCCCATTCAAATCTGGAATCAATCTGAACCATCTTCTGTGCTCAAAGATTTACACATGAAGCAATGCAGAAACATGTTGAGCTAGTAGTATGGAACAACTTTGACCAAACAGCCTTGCTTGGAACAAGTGCTTTTGATGCTGGAAAGGCAGCCAGTGGCCCGTCTGCCCATGGGGAAATCCACCAATGTGAATTATGTATATTGTATATGTGTATATGTATATATATATATATTGAATTATATCAAAAAAGAAAGAAATGAAGGACTACAGTCCCCATACGGGCAGGTGGCGACAGCACACTTAGAACATCTTGAAACCGTTTGCCTTTTGGATATATATTTCCGACTGTCTATATATATATATATGTATCTGAATATGCTAGACAACATGTATATATATATAGGTATATAAGATGAAATCAAAAGGATTCTGTCGCCTCGGCTTGCTGTACACGAGCCAGCTGCCCTTTCCAAAGCATGTCCTTTGGATTCGCTTGGAGGTGAGCATGCAAAATTCCCCTAATAGTTCTCAAGATGGCTTCCTCTTCAGTACGCTTTGAAGCGCCACCCCACACAGCAGACATTGGATGGTCACCAAAGCCGGGGTACATACCTTGCCACTGCCGTGAGGTGCTGTGGTAGCTGATACTGCACCCTGGTACCCCGCGAGGGAGCATTGTCAAGCCCTTCTCCTCCAGTTTTTGCCATGCTGCTCTGAAATTGAAAGATTTCACCTTTTTGGCTTTGACGGAATCATCCAACATGTCCATATCCAACTCCTCATCGGAATCTGCTAGGACCAGAAGATCTGAGTCTGATTCATCTCCCATGCCCCCCTGGTTCTCCTGGGCATATTGATCCTCCGCGTGCTGAATGGCAGCAACCTCCTCGTTTGCAGATTCCCCGGCAGACTCCTCTGAGTTCTGTTCCGACAATGCTTCCAAGCGATGTGGCAACTCCAAATCTAGTGGACCAGGTACGTTTTCCACTGCCTGGATGAAAGGTGTGCTCTTCAAGAGAATGAGCCTGAAGTGAGATCCATCGCTGGCCCTAATCCTCAGCTTCTCAGGGTCCTCACTGAGCAGGAGATGAAATGCAAAGCAATTCTTGTCCACTTCCTTGGAGTCGCATACCAGGGCTTCATGGACCTTGGAGAAAACAAGCTGCTGTTCACACCGCATCTGCCACTGTTCGTAAGATTTCTTCTGGCGGGTGCTCAACTGCTTGCCAACCGCATCACGCTCCTGTATCTTTGTTTCCCAGGAAGCATGCTCCGTCACAAAGGCGCACACACGCAGCTCCAAAACTCCACTGATGTAGCCTGGCAGTATCATACGGGTGCTAGCATCACCATCCTTTTGCATGGCCCAGCGCAGCTTGGTTTCACCAGCCTTGGTGCAAGCGGTTGGGACATATACTGTGTGTATATATATATAGCAAAATGACTTACTTATATTCATTGACTCACCATGCGGTGAACTCACACTTAGAACATGAGGTAAACATGAACAATTTAGTCCGTTCCCCAAAAACTGTTGGACAGCTTTCAAACAATGACTGCATCATGATCAGAAACCAGTTCTTGCATCCTCATGTGCTTCAAACTTCCATCAGTGTCTGCCCCATCCAGCTCAGGCAGATCTGTCAGGTGCAAGAGATCAGCCATTGACCCGCGGGGCTCTTTCATCTCCTTGCGCATCACTTCGAGGTCTCCTTATTTCTTCAAATGTCTCAACCCCATCAAAAGCATTTGAACCTTATGTGTATATATATATATATTGTTTGTTGCATTTGTATATATATATACACATACTGTACATTATATATACACCTGTTTGCTCAGGTTACCCCCAAAAAACAAAAACATCATAGCTTTCAAAATCAACAACATCAGGAAGGGCATTCAAAATGGAATGAACGAGGAACCGCCAAAATGCCAGTTCGCAATGTCATCTTCAGAACAGTAGCCTCTTTGGAGCCATGATGTCCAAATCAGCCGCCGGTTCCTCAATGATGGCTATTGTTGCACAACTGTACAGCCGCGGGGGGATGTCAAGAACAAGTTCCTGATTGGAATCCACCAGTTGGTGCTTTTAGTAGCAATAATATATATATAATTATAGGCAGTAACATATAATCTGTTGGGAGTACATACACTTAGAACATCCTGTACTGCTAAGTGTCTTATATACATATATATATAGTATAAATTCATATAAAAAGCTGTGGATACTTTCTGAAGAGGCGCCGCTTCTCCTGAAGCATGGATATGGCCCAGGCATCTGCATTCAATGACGTTTCCAACGGGCACCTTGGATACCAGCCGTGTGTCTCTCTCTCTATGTATTTCTTGGGGTCATTCTGGGGTCTCTCACACTTAGAACATAATGGTGAGCCTGCTTTTCAAAAGACAATCCAACCAAGACAAGGCCAACAGCTCAGCGATTAAACCTACGCCGCCAAGTTGCTTGGTACTTGGCTGACTTTGAAGGCCCATCTGAAGCTCATCCAGTCTTGTTCGAAGCTGAGGAAAGGAGCTCCATCCAACAGCCAGCCTCAAATAGGACTTTGTCAGAGCATGTAGCCACTGGTGCCACCCATCATTCGGGCCACCACTGGCCCCAAATCCACCGGGCACTGGCACTGCGCTACGGCCACCCATCAGTTCCTCAATGCAAACCATGTGCACCAAACAACACCCCCCAAAAAAACACACATATCCATATATATATATATATATAGTAAAGGAACATTAAACATTAAAAACTCCAGGAAACCATGCAGGGCCTAAGTGGAAGAGTGCAAGAAAAGCATTTCTGTATATATATATATAAACTGATATAATGCAAGTTGCAATGTTGTGTTGGCGGCTCCACTGTTCCTGGATGCGCTCATACTTTCTGGACATATGCGCGCCAGCCTGGTCTAGAAGTACCAGGGCCCTTGCCGTTGCATCCAATCCCAGCATCTTCCTCCGTGTTCTGACCTCCTTGGCAAGGAAGTCTAGGAACTTGATTTGGGTGGCCTCGTTCCAAATATGACTGGTAACCTGCTGCTGCTCGATGAACAGATATTTGTCCAACTGCTGGTTGATGCGCTTCCGAGTGCTTTCTGGCATGGTTCCAGACCGCAGCGTGACATACGCCCTAGAGACATGTCCGTCCACGAATGATATTGTTGTCACCGTGCGAGGAAGCCTCCACTCATCCACTGGAGCAACACCAGCGCTACCACCAGTGATTTGGTGCAAGCCATTGCTCGAAGGTTCCTCCACAGAAGTAGAAGCAGGATCCTCTTCAGTCAGGTCCATGTTCAGGCATCTTTCGATGTTGTGCCTGATGCGGCGCATTGCCAAGGATTTGCTCAAAGGATCTCGCAAAAGGCCTCTAGCACCACCAGGCTTCTGCAGCACGCGCTTTGCTGGTCTATAGTTGGTGCTCCAGACTTGATCATAGTTGGCTATCAGACGAGGATGAATCACTTTCTCCTTTACAGCCAAGCTCACATATGTCCGCACCCTCTCTAAGGAGGGGTGGGTGAACGGAAGGTGAAGGCCTGGTTTCTCATTGCTGCGATACCGGATGTCGAACTTGTGGCACAGGCGCTGAGCCTTCTTCCTTATATATGCAAGTGGAAAGTCAAAATCATTCCCTTTGTGGATCATACACTTAGAACATCTATTGCAACTATAGAGGTGTTGTAGC
>CAXAMN010007779.1:2414657-2444893 GCA_963970005.1 Durusdinium trenchii | reverse complement strand
GAGCCATCGCTCTTGGGTTGGAGGCCATCACTCTTTGGTAGGAGGCCTTCGCTCTCTCCAGCACCACACCACCGCTCTTAGGTTGGAGGCCATGGCTCTTGGGTTGGAGGCCATAACTCTTAGGTAGGAGGCCATCGTTCTAAGCCCCCACAACTATTCCATCTTAATGTCCCAAACACATTAAAGATATGTTCTAAGCGTAGGTGTCGGACTATGTTCTTAGTGTAGGTGCGAGGGCCTGGAATGTTCTAACTGTAGGGTTAGAACATCTGCCGGCACATACTCTTAGAACGTCGCGACCTATACACTTAGAACATTTCACCTGTGGAAAAAAAAATATTTTTTTTCCAAAAGATGTTCTAAGTGTATGTCTTACGGTATAGAGACAACAACATCTTCTCAGGGGGGGGGTTCAAAAAAACAACAACAGGGCTGCAGTTTTTGTCTCTAGGATGTGGTAGAGGTTCTAAGTAGAAGTTTTACAGAGGCTTAGCTGACCGGACTACCACCACCACCACCACGACTACTACTACTACTACTACTAGCTACTACCACTACCACTACCACTACTACTACTGCTGCTACTGCTAATACTGCTACTACTACTACTACGACGACCACTACAACAACGATTACTATTAGTACTAGTACCACTAGTACTAGCACTAGTACAAACACTACCACTACTGGTGAAAGTACTTGTCGGCGGGTTGTTTTCGGGGGAGCTCAAAAACAACGAAGGGGCTGCAGTTTTTGTTGCCAAACCCTTGTAGAGACAAAGGAGGAAGATATGTTGTAACGGGGCTGCAGTTTTTGTTTGTACCTTCTTGTTGTTGTTGTTGTTGTAACATGACACAAACATGATAGATGCATTCTACTGCGTTTATGTTGTTGCCAGAAGATTGTCAGATCATCATCGTTTTAATGGTAATTATGTTTGTCCTGTATTTTTGGGCATAACAACGTTCATTGGAATGTGGAACTTAATGGGATTTGTAAGTAGGTCTGTTGGGAAATCGCACAATAGTAGTCACGGTTTTCTATGCAGTTCTGTTGCTCAATGAATCTTGGAGGGTTCCGATGGTACTCTTTGCTGGCCAAAGGCCGCGAAGTCTTGGGGCATTGGTTGCCACCAAATATCACACCAGAATGAAGAGGTCACATGGCTGATCACAGATGTGCCAGATATGCCAAAGAAGTTCAGCGGAGTTGCAGGCACGCAACAGATAGATAGAGACGGCAGTAGATTTACCGTGGTGTGCGAGTGCATGTATAGAAGGCAGGGAAAAATCATGAAAACATACATACTGAGTGCACTTGCACAGCGGTGGATAAGAAAGTTTTGAGAAGCTTACAGGTTTGTTGGATTTGGGAACATGTGTGGAATATGGAATGCTCCTCGGGGAGCCGTGACTCGTAGTTTGATTCTCGGTTAATTGTGCCCGCCCTGCTATCCTGAAGGAGGTGCCAGCGAAAGCCCACTGGCTGCAAGATGCGCCACGTGCCGTTGAGGCGCGGTGGGTGGCCAGGTCGGTTTGCTGGTAATCCAATGGATATGTTCTGGGTACGGTTCACCCACTGGAAACCATGTAGCTAACGTTTCACCAACATGACCCGGTTTGTTTCCAGCAGAATCGCCAGATCCAATGCCGTCCCACGTGCGCGCAGCATAGCGCTCATGATCCAGATCCAAAAACCCGGTCGATTGCCCTCCAGTCCCCGACGCGCCACGTGTCGTATCGAATCTGAGATGTCACAGATGGTTTGTGAATCCTTTATGTAGACTCGTGATTAACATATGAATCAAAGATGGGTGAACCAGGGGGTAACAAGAGCTTTATTAATCAAAGATCCATATGAAGAGCTCTTACAATCCAAATGGGGGTAACCAGGCCGACAGAGAACTTACCTGGATGCGGTGACACGGAAGTTGTCAACTCCTCCTTGCAGAACCGTTTAAGCACATTACAGGTCGTGGACAGTGACAGGTGATGTATGTCCTTTTCCGCAGGAGCCGCATCAGTTCGTCTTCTGGTCCTGTACTTGGGGGGTTAATATCGCCAGGTTGGTTTGACAATACCTTACCGTGCTTGTTTGGCCCCGACGTGCTGACAGTGGTGTATCATGGGTTGAACTTGCTATCTCATTCATGTTGTGGTCAGGAGTGACCCTCGCGGTTAAAATTCGGACTGAGCAAGGGTGGAAAGCCTTAAGTTGTTGCCTCCACACCATAGTTCACTGCGGACTGTCGCAGCGAGCTTTCGGTGGATTGTGAAACATATACAGACCTTTTCAGCCAGCAAGTTTATCCTTTCATATCGTAAGCAGGGTTCGAAGAGCCTTATTTTGTTAGGATGTTAGGTTTCTCTAGTGATCATGAAGGGGGTGTGGCATGTCGACCTCAACTGCCCAATGGGCCTGCCACGTACAAATATGAGAAACAAGAACAAAAATCAATGCCGCGTTCGATATGCTCTCAGAACAAAGAAAAAATTGACACATTTGCACATCCTGACCATAATTGATAATTTTCTCAACAAATTAACTTTGAATTTAATCTCGAAAAGGCCACATCCGAAATCATATCTTTTGTTCGTTGCTGCCTTATGCTGTTCGTTCGTATAGCTACTCGGCATGATTTCTCACCTTTTCATGAGAGTTTCACACACCCACCCAAACCCACTGAATACCGTCAAGGGTTGGCGTGGGCGCGCTCAGACTCGCAAGTCCGTGCATCCAAATGAGCACCGCAGAAACCTCCCAAGATGAACTAAGTAAAGGCCTTGTCATATGGAACTTGGGCGTAAGCAAAAACCTGAAGAGCGTAAGGTTGCGTAAGGGAGTTGTGAGACACGCATGTTGCGTAAGCTTGCCATATGGTTGTGTTTTCATTATATAGTAGATTCTTAGCACACACTTGTCAAGAAAGGAACTGTATGGACCATGAGAGCTTTGAAACCCTTGGGAACTGACATTTGTGTGCACTGCGTTTCAGGTGTGTGCACTGTGCTTGTTTGTGTTTGCAACTCTGTATCAAACCTTTCTCAAGTCAGCCCCATCATAACATGTCATAACATGCCAGGCTCCGTTTGGTGAGGGTTTGGTGGCGTAAGGTTCGCGTAAGCTCCGCGTAAGGTTCGCGTAAGCCAACTTTTCATATGCCTACAGCAGCCAGTAAGTAGATGCTAGTGATCCTTTGCTTCCTCTGCTGATTCGGACTCTTAGTGATCATGTGTTTGTCGCCCGCTCACCTGCAACAGGAGCCTTCGCGTAAGATCGCGTAAGTATTTCCCTTGGGAGTATGGTTCTCATCTGTGAAAATGCAGATGCGTAAGATCTGCGTAAGGTCTTCTTCAACATCCGTGGCGCGTAAGCTCACATTGTGGTCGCGTAAGAAAGGCGTAAGCAGGAGCGTAAGAACGTTATGCGACATAGGGGTTTAATCATACGTATTTTGCAGAGCTCAAATGGGCGTCTTTTATTGAGTGGCAGACTACAGGTCTGCCCTTTTGTGCAAAGTTCATGGACCACAGTGTCACAGGCAAACCTTTTTGTGGATCTCCAACGGTGATGTAATACACCTAGTTACTGCATTGCGCCGCCCTGGGAGACGTGAGAACGATAGCTGTTGAGTGCCGGACAACCGCTTAGCATCGGTGACTCTCGGAGAAGCACCGGTGATCCGTGACCTGCTCAAGCTTCGTTGGGGGATCAAAGGGATGGATGGAGAAGGGGCTGGGGTGCCAGGCTCCCACACTCTTGCGGCTGGAGAATGGACCTGCGCCTGCAAAGGCAGGGGGGTTTGCTTGGGCCAGACAAAATGGAGTAGTTCCTTCAGTGTTGCCTTTGCAGTTTAGCTATTGTTGGATGAAAACATGGTGGCTAGTTGCTACGTAGCAGTTCCGGGAGGTTTTGTGGTTTTAGTTCGTCACAGTTGACTAAGTTCCCTAAAGATCCCTAAAGATCCCTGAAGATCTGGTTAGTGCATGGTGATGCCACTCTCTCTCTCTCTCTCATGGTTTGTCAGTTGCCCCTGGTACTTGTAGGAGATGTTTCATCGACCATGTAGTCCTTTCATGGCCCAGGGTAGACAGTAACGCACACCTTGCTTTCTTAGACTTATGTGTTATTTCATGTCCAAGATTTCTATCACTAGACATGGCTGAGTATACTGGTGCCACCATGGGTGCTGTTCCCACCTTAGCTCGACTCCGCGCTCCACTGTGTTTTCAGGATAAAATGTGACCTAAGACACACGTAGAACCTACGTAGAACCTCTTGGCAACTGTTGTTGAAAAGAAAAGACACTTTGGGAGTTTGAGCTGCCCCCCTTTTATTTCCCAGGCTTGACCGGTCACCACAACCCTCAATTGCCGGTGCGGCCTAAACTGGGCTTAGCCACAAGACCTGGGCGAACTTGGCCCAGTTGGACCATGTCCAGCAGTCTGGACTGTGCCCAGCATGCGGTCCGCCTTCCAAAAGAACGATTAACATGATGTACCATGTCAATACCTGCTTGCCATTCAATCGCTACCTATGGCCCCCCAAGCAATGAAACACCAGGCTGAGATCAGGTTTCTAGTTTCTTGATAGTTAACCGGAGGACCCCAAATGGTTAACCACCTTCCAGATGCTGTGGTTGCGGCCAGGACTACAGTGACGACAGGGATCACAGCTGCACACCCACCCGCGCCAGTGAAGCGCGGAGCGGCCGCAGCGAGGAAGGCAGCTGGAGCTGTTGTAGTGGATCGCGGATTCTTGGCAAAAATTGGCATTGAAGCTGCCAAGAGATGTATGTGATTGGTAAGTCGCCAGTCTACCCACTTGCCGCTGGAAAGCGGTTGCAACGCCTTGAAAAGTAGACTAAGTAGACCATGGTTCCTTCCTTATGGTCGTAGCTGCGAGCCACCAAGGATGTTGTTCTTGTTTGTTCAACCAAACTCGGCTCGACCATCATGGTGTTTGTCGTTCGTGATCTCGGCTCGATCGGGGAATGACCCGAGCTATGGATCCCTCGAGCTTTCGATGTACTGTAGGATCTCGAGTGAATAACAATGAAACGACTGTGACCGTGACGTGTTTTTGTTAGGAAGCTCATCAACTAGTGACAACACACACATCCCATATCATCCCATAAAACTGAACTAACTTACTCCTTTACACCTTGTTGGTCATTCTTTTCCTCGATCCAAGAAAAACGGATGATGATTCCAATGAAAGTGGCGAAGCATTTGGACACCATGTCAGCATCCCATCCGACTCATCTCACGCTCGAGGACCTCGGATCCCAGCGACCTGAAGTTCGAGGTGCGTTGTTCGTCGTACCGGTCGCTGGAGACCGGTGGTGGAGTGAAGCACCCTGAAGCGGTTGCTTGGTGGTGTATTGGCACACCATTTTACAGATACACATATACCCCATTATACGCCAATATATCTAAATCCACCCCCTTACAGTTGCGCACTTGGTTTGGGCAGCATGGCTGCGTTTCCCCATGACAGATACTTGGTTTTGACACATGTTTGTGAATGTTGTTTGATATTTCAAGCCGATGGCAGGATAATCATGGGTTGTTAGTTGTTTTTGCTCAATAGCATTTCACTTTACTCCAGACCCAAACAATTGGTGTTTCATCATGTTGGTGAAAACTTGTCGCCCAAACATTTCAGGCTCAACTAATTCACATGATTAGCCTCAAACATAGAGGCAACGTGACGTAGTGTTGTTTGCGATGAACCAGAATGGACACTCAGATGTTTTTTAAATACCAATATGGGTGAGTCTATGGTGCACCCAGTGACACCAAAAGTGACCCTACCAATCTTGCCTCAACCTTCGCCAGATGGAGCCCTTGAACTTGGAAAAAACCATCCATACGTGGCCACCGTCTGCGTCCGCGAACCGCACGGCACCGAAGCTGCCAGGTCTATCGCTTGCAAGCAGAAGTTCGCCACGACCGACGAGGTTTGGAACTGCGGCCTGGGCAGCTGTTGGTCTTCGAGAAGAACTCAACCAGCCAGGTGTGGCGTTGGTCATTGCCTCGACGACGGCCAGGGGTTGGAGAATGGGATTGCCTCGGCGACGTTGGTCAAGACCAAGGTGATTAAAAGTATGGACCTGCTGGATGTTTGGGGTCACCGGAGATTCAACATGTCACAGAAACAGTGGTCAAGAAAAACCGAAGGGCCCAGCAAATCGGGAAAACCAAAAAAACATACAATTTCCATGTGAAGTTTGTTGAGTTTTTTTCAGTGGCAATGGCGGATTTGCATAGAGCAGACAGCAAGATGTTGGTCCGGGCATCAAACAACCCTAGCACAGTTATAGAATGTTATGGACAAGTATCTTACTGCTGAAGGCCTCAACCTCCACAGGAAGGAATGCCGTACCACATCAACAGGGAAATACCCCGCCACGACAAAATCTAGACATGCCACAAATGTGTGTACCCTTTTCTAAATGAGCAAAAAACGGGGTGCTCTAATCGAGAGAAGCGGTCTTCTCCACCGGCAGCACGCTGAAGGTGAACCACTCAAAACTTTGTCGGTTTGTTTGTTTGTTGTTTTTTGTTTCTACCACAATTATGAAGGTTGAAGACAAACTGTGTAATTGGACCTCTCATGTCTTCTGAGAGAAGATCAACCTGACAGATGCTGGTGCAAAGTTTGTTTCTACAACTCCAAACCATTCATAAACAATTCAACTTTGCACGCACCTCCGGAATTTGAGGTTCTCAAAACATGCTGTCACTCTTGTGAGTTACATCGGCATCGTTGTACTTGGCAAGACCCGCTGGTCCGCACCCCGATATATCCACGGTCGACGACTTGACGACCGGCGAGGTGAAGTGCCGGGTGCCGCTGCCCAGTGGCATGGACCGATGTTTGTCAAGACGGTTGCAGTTTGCGAAGACAGTGAAACAATATGATATATACAATAATTTGTATATTGGACAATGTTAAAGCTATTATGTTTATACAGTGAAACAATATACGCAATATACTAGTGTTTAACATTATCATAATGTAGCAATATGACTCAAACAGTTTATTATTGTTTCTCATTCTGTGTTTGAATACCGAACACCTTCCTTCCGCCGTCCACCTGGGCAGGACCGCATCCACCTCACAAGCGACACTATCTTGGAGATGTCCTTCACAGCCGAAGAGCTCCGCACTGGGCAGGCGCATGAGACGCCCCGAATCAGCGGACCGGAGTCACAGGATGGAAGTGAAGTAGAAGAGTGGCACAAGTAAGTAGTTGTTTAGCAAAGAAATACTTAATATGGGTGTGGTACTACATATTTGAGCTTAGACTAGGGACTTTGGAGACTAGATTCCGCGACCTGTTGGGTTGGTTGTTGATTCTCCTCTGGCGGATTTGTGAAGGTGAAGCAAAAGGACTACATCTTCGAATTTGCCTCCCCAGCAGAGGCCGACATCTTTTGTGAGGAGAGCTATCCGTTTGGTGTCGTTTTCTTTTTTGGATTGGTTGGTAACTCACTGGAAGGGTGTGTTTATACCCACAGGAGATCATGAGAGTTTTGTTTTGGTTTTTGAGATCTTTTGAGTGTGGCTTTTGATGCCAAGTAGAAGGATTTAGTTTCATAGTGGCTGTTGGAGACGTTTTTTCGTCGCTGTTCTGCTGCCCTTTTTGAGTGGATTTTCCCTATGTAGATCGTTTCTCTCAGTTTCACTCAGTTTATTTCTATTTTCACGACCCGGGAGGACACGTTTTTTGTGCGGAAAGTTGATGCTCAAAGACGGAAAGTCTGGAAAGTTGATGAAAGACCCCCAATCTGGTGAAGAGGATGAGCCGGAACGTGCATGAATCCCTTCGCGGCGTTTGAAACGACTGCGACCAGGAGATTTGGAACCAAGGCGTTCGATGAGCTGTACAGGCAGGGAAGTTCATACCATACTGTCCTAGTTTCACACTCAGCACAGCTGATAGTGATAGTGGGCGGCTTTGAAGGATGTTGAAGGTAGAGCACAAATACAGTTTTGTGCGGCCAAACCAGGTTCAACATAAAACACCTTGCCAAACTTGAAACGTGGTAAACTACTCAAACAATCCGTGTATGGAATATTTACTGTACCTTTCATCGACTCTTAAAACCACCCCAAATGTAGGCAAATGTTCCATACATGCAGTGTCTTTGGCTAGGTAAAGTCTAGAAATTGTGGCCAAGGTGCGTGTTGCAACTCAGCTCAGCAGGGGTAACATGAAAGTTGTGGGTGCAAGCTCACCAGCCACTGGCTCACGTTTGGAGCTTTTTGTACAATACGCTTTGAAAACGGGTGGTGCAGGATGTAATCCATCAATCAACGGCTGCACCATTCCAGTTGAACGTCAGGTGAGTGAGTTGTTCACGCCAGGTTGAAAGACGTCGCTTCCTCACATGCAGAGAAGTGAGTGCGGTTCTGATGTGTCATTGTACAGTTCCGTGAAGAGTCGATGTGGGGAAAAGAGATTTCATCAGAGATGGCTGTAGATATCGACTCTTGTGCAATAAAACGTGCAGTTTTTTTTTGCGTTCTTCTTTAGGGTCTTCATGAGTATTTATGCCTTGGAAAGCAGGGCAGGCTCCAATCCAACCTATAGTCTATCTCAGATGTTGCAAAATGACAGAAGAGTATGGGTCCAGCAAAATCTGCAGACACATGACACATGGGAATCATGTCAGAATTGGGAAAAACATAATGTTCTTTGGAACTTGTATGAACTTGGATTCTCTACGATGAACTTGGGTTTATTCTTTCACAACATGGCATTTCTATGATTCGATCGTCAACGCCCACATTCCTGCAATCGCTCCCGAAGACAGGAATGGGCGCTTAAATCATGTTGAGTAAGTTGGGTGGTCCCTCACCAGTGGCGCTGCATGTGACTGACATGGGGCGGTTTGTTTCTTTGAACTCACGCGTGTCGCTGCAGAAAGACTGTTGAGAGTTGAACTGTTGCTCTTCCAATTTGCAGGTGTTTCCTGTGGCCTCAGCACTCCCAATCAACCAATGACAACCACAATAAGAATTGCAAAGAACAATCCCCACATCTGTGCTCTTGCGGCTTGCTCTCCTCATCGATTTGTGCTGTGTGAAGCCACAGTGGTGGCATCAGCCACGCCTTCAAAAAACACTGCCCTCCACTGGTGGGTCAAGCAGATCGCGCTTTAAAGGGAGCCATGGGGTCCGCTGTTTGGATCATGGCCCCTTCTTAAGCCTACGGTGTTCAGGCGTGTGTGATCAATCTATATTTGTTGACCCACACCAAGTCACAAATGGGACTTGTACTTATTATAGGTCTATTTTTTGAATGGTTTCAGAATGTTTCAGAGAATCTCAAGCCGAGTGTTGTGGTCCCAACGTGTTTTGTTTGCACTTATTCAAGATGCTGCACGACTAGGCTGCAACTCAACACCGCTTTATAGCATTAGTTGTAGTGAAGGAACATGAATCAGAACATATACTCGTTCAAGCCGTGTGTATTTAAATGTTCATGATTCATGATGAATTACGTGTTTGTGTGTTGTTTGGGACATGCTGGGGGTCTCAAACAGAATTGAACCGGATTCCTACAGACCTGGGACCTGAAGTCTACGGGAAGTGAACGCACGACCTGTCGACCCGCTGATCATTGGCCCCAGCCGTGTTCTTTTTTTTTTCGGCTTGGCAGCATAGCGTGTTTTTGATATCAGGTGGATTCGAATCCTTTGGATTGTGGGAGTGTGTTTACCCCAGAGGAAGCTCCATTCTATGGTATAGGGATGCTGTTTATAGGTTCTTCTTATTTTCACCTGTTCTTTCTATATAGATGTTGGTCAACCTTGGTGTCTTCCGATGGCCTTTGGCTCAATGGAATCATGGTGTGTCAGAACTCCAGAAACATCAATAACAAAGCGTACGCGTGTCGAATGACAGCTCAAAGACCCATCGACCTACAGTCACCATCCGCAACCCAAGCCTCGGGTGTACGTTGACACGCGAAGTTCCCAAGTTCCCCCTGCAAACCCTTTTTTGGGGATTGGTGACACCCCACAAAATTTTAGGTATGAACAGATGGAAAGTCCAGTTCACATGTTTTTCCAGGGAAACGGCTCGGGAGTTTGGAAACTGTTGCCTGGAGGAGCTGCGATTCTCAAAGTGAAGTGCGAACCCCTGGAACCCAAGTGCGAAAGACATCTCACGAAAGACCCTGACCATCCCTGACCCACCTCCCAACAAAAGCATGACCGGTCCTAATCGTGAGGTGGAACCACTTAAAAACCCTCATCTCAAGCTTCTGCTCAAATGCGCAGCCATGTCCACGAAATCCTTGGCGCTCACGTGCGCCCAATGTGCATGCCGTATACACTTTGCGTCGCTGGCGGAAGACACGTACCACACACATGTCCACACCACATGGTAGGGCCCAGATTTTTGGGTGGTAGTTTGGAACTTCTGGAGATGACCTCACCCGTTCCCACTCCCGAACCCAACATGAGGAGGTGGCTGTGATTTGGGGGAATTCATCTCCCACCACTGATTCGTCCATTTCAATCTAGATGTGGCTTTTCTGCACCTAAACCAGGAACACACCCAATCAGAACACCACATGTCACAGGGAAGCCCATGGAAACAGACTTTCAAAAAGGCGCCTCATGCAGATGGGATGTCGCACTGGACCAGTCGGAGGACCGACGTCGGCCTCCGACTCGACCCCTCCGCCAGGCTCGTCCGCCCCGGCACCATGGAGCTGCGCCAAGTCTTTCAAGACGAGTCCGGGCGCCCCGGAGCTCCGAGCGCCGGGAGACGGAGGTCGGTGTCAGGTCCGGCCGGCGGGGCCCCAAGGACGGGCGCCTTCTCGGGGTTCGAAGGCGTTCGCGGGTTCGGAGGTTGGAAGGGCAAGGGATGGATGATCAAGGGCAAGGGATGGGACTTATGGGATGGGAGTACGTGGATCAGCTGCAAAGGCTGGCTGTTTGGGGGGGCTGCAAGTCGGTTTTTGAATGAAGAAGTGAACAGATGCCAAAAAGGGGAGCCTTTGTTTTCCAGGGAAACTCAGAGAGTGCAATGTTCACATATTTCTGTCCATGGTTTTGGGGGTTGAGGAAAGCTGAGAATGATGGATGATGAATTCAGGGTAGCAGTCTTGAGTATGGATCCGTAGGTTGCCAACGAAAAAACTTCATCATTTTCAAGAGGTGGCATGTAGGTCCAGGTGGTGCCGTACCAGTCTGCAATTTTCTGTTTGGCGTCGTCCAAAACTGTCCATAAATAAACTCTTGCATTGCCTTGGAACTATGGAATTTTTTAGTTCAACCTGGATGCTCTTCGGATGTATTTTGTGCAAACGATGAACAAAAACACTGTGTTACAGTAAATTCTGCTTCAAACACCTCAAACAACATCAAAAGACCAGGTTTTGAGCTAATGTTGCCAAAATCTTAGCAAGCATGCCAAGGTGTCAGGATTCTATGAGGCTACCAGGTCCCCAGAGATTTGGCGATGCTACAAAAACGATTAAATCAAGAAAGACTACAAACATAACAAAAATAAAAAAACTGAACCAAGCAAACAAAATCAACAAACAAACCCTAAAAAGGTTTGACTCAAAATCTAGCATCCAACACAAATGTTGCAGCTTGTATGTGGGGACTTGGGTGATTTTGTGTGATTTGTTGTTGGTGTTGTTTTCATTTGTTGGTTTGCCCTCCCCTCAACAGGGCAGACTTGGGTCCCACGTTTCCGCAGCATGAGGTGCTGAAGTACGCCTTTTTTGTTTGTGTCTCATTCGCAGAGGAAGCGCACAGCGAATGGACGCTTTCCAAAATTGCTCCGCCATATTGGCCATATTCCTTCCAAAGCATAGTGTCCTTTGTAAGGCCGTTTAAGAACTCCTTTGCAACAAAATGTTTCCTGTTGCAACGCTGACCTCCATGACAAAGTTTATTTTTTGTCCAAGCTGCTCATTCTGTCTATGCCTTTTCGTTTGAAACGTTTGTTTGCTTTAATACAAGGCTGTTTTGGATCTCAACCCGATGTGTTACAAAGTCCTCCCGATCGCAACCCAAGTCTATTCCTGTCCCAGGCTTCCCAGGCCCTGCTTTTGAAAGGTTTACGGTTTTCTCCTTAAACACGTCTAATCCTCTATAATCCTCTATGTATTCATTTGTTGTGATAGTGTCTTTCAAACAAAAAGGTCACATCTTCTATGAAGGTGCATCAAATCATAATATGTCCTCCTCGGTGTTTCCTCTTGTCCCCCAATCTTTCTTACAAACTCGTTTGCATATAAAAAGGGGTTATATATGCGTCACACATATCAACACAGCCTGCATATATATGTATTACACATAGTAATTCACTCTTTTGTGGGCACATCATGCTGTTCAATTGTACAACTGTCCTATGAAGATCTCGCTCCTTGAACACAAAGCCCTTCCCAAGCCTCTAGGTGTCTACTGTTGGTGTCTACTGGTATATGTGCAAAAGGTGGTTCACATGTTGTGTAAACACAATCAAACACATTTTATATACAGTCTTCGTGAGGTTGAACAAGCATATCCTGAACAAAAGTATGTTGGCAATCCGAAGATTCTTTTGCCCACACCCAGTGTTTCTTATTTTTTTCCGGTACAATGCCTTTTAGAACCATGTGCATACTTTGCAATCCTGTGTTTTATTCTTTACAAGACTTATTTTCCATACATACAAGTCTCTCTCCTTATCAGGTCTTCTTTGTTAAAAAGAAAATAAGTAACATTCATGAAAGGTTCTTCCATTCCCAAGTATTCTTTTGACAAATGTTGAACAAAATGTGTTTCACCCAGCCCTCAGAGAAGTTGTCTGCAATTGTTGATGGTAGTGTTGATGGATGTTGATGGTATCTACGGTGCAGTGCTTTAAGGGGTTTTGGGAAACGGGTGCCTTCTCCCAAGCACACCCTCTCCATATTCAAATGTGTTCTAGAATATGATAGAAAGACCCGCAAGTCCGACTCGACTGGACTGGGCTCATGAACGTTCGTTTCGACCTCCCTCATTGGGTCGTGGGTTGTTCTTTGGAAAGTTTCCATTGAAATTACCGTTTTTCGACGGGTCCCGACACTCGTCTGGACACTCGTCCTGTCAGACCCACACCGAGAAGAGACTCTTCCGTCCAGCACACGGCTGACGGCTTGGCAGTAGGGCGCCTTCACTTGCCACCATAAACATATTTAAACCTTCCAATTCTTCCAATTTAATTTTGAAATGTCTTCCACATGTTAATAAACATCCAATTGGAAGAATGCCACTTTACCTGCTTCCAATTTCATGTTTATATATGTTTCTTGTTTGTGTCTTTCACATCAAGATCCGGTGGCATTTCCATGGCATTCCATGGCTTCCGAGGCGCCTTCGTCCTGGGGAGCTGCTGGTTGCTTGGCCTTCGTTGACTTGGCCGTTTTCTGTCGGCGTTGGACCGGACAGTAGATAAGCCATATTCTTTTGGGGAAGGGGAATTAGTGTCTTTGTTTAAGGAGAACAAGCTTTGATGCGTTTCCCTGCCAAAACATCCGTGACAATTGATGCAACACCATGGCCGTGGCCCAAAGCAAGGGGCAACCCGAAGTCCTGAGCCTTAGAAGAGGTGTATTTAGAGGTTCACGACATGGAAACAGGTGCTCCCCTCATTTTGACACACAGAAGACGCAAGATAGCAAATCCGATTTCCTTGGAAACCAAGGGGGTCCTGGGTGGGGCGGCTTGCAGGGTATGCAAAAACACTTTACCCCTGGATAAACACATCAAGTTTCATAAAGGGGAGAACTGCTCCCAAGATGTGGGGAGTGCAGTCACAGACTGGTCAAATCTTCATGCCCTCCAAAGATACAAGGAACCAGCATGTTCAAAGCCATTCATTACAACCTTTTGCTCCAGATGTTTCCTCCCTTTTCCGTTGCAAACTAGCACGAGGGTGAATTCTTCCCCTTCATCTTTTGGTATCGGGTCAGCGGGCACGACATATAACTCCACATGTAAGCTAAGTGGGAACAATAAACCCTCCACGATTAGCATGATCTATTGAACACTCCAACCTGCAAGGGTGGCCGGCAAGTTTGAAAGAGATGGGCTTGACTTGCTGGGCTGTCCCAATCTCAATTCTTATCGCTGTTTGGGGGACCAATGCAATTGAAGTTGAGAAACAGCAGACTTGAATTGGGCCTGTGTGCAGGGCGTCTTGAACGACACAGAACGAGAACACAATTATAACCTGCTTTTATTACCAAGCCTGCTATTGGAAGCCAGTGTCCCGTCCGCAAGTTTCAGCATGAGTTCAGTTGCAGGAAAAAACGACATGTGCCTTGACGCAGTCCCAGGAAAGCAGGGACCTAGACATGTTCAGCTGCTGACATGCAGACCTTAGATTGAGAGTGGCACATCGTCACAATCGCTAATGCTCCTCGCATGCATGCCTGTGTATCCCGAGACCTTGCCGAACTGTACATAGCGCATTTGTGAAAACGATATTGATATACCAAAACCCCAAAAACACGATAACACCAAGAGATATAAGATGATGCTCATTCAGAATTACGAGGTGTTGCCGCTCGCTCAAAGATGCATTTTACAATTTCAGGAGTTGATCAGTATTCCCAGATCGTTGCTCTTCCACAGAACGCCACGAGGTCCTAGCGCCCCCGGGACCATGCAACGGGACTTGCCTGAGGTTCAAGTGGAATACAGCAGCGTTCAGCCGTTGGACGGAGAGATGTTTGTGCCGACCTTGGAGCAAGGCAGCCAGAGACATTAGACATTCTACTAACATACGGTACGTATTTGGAGTGTAGTTTATCAAAAGCACCAGAGCTGCATTCCTTTTCTTCAGCATCACAACGGGAGTTTGCTGCTCCGTTTCTGCCACGGCAGCCGTTGTTTTGAAGCAACGGAAGGTATCATGTTGTATACATGATATATGATGTTTTTATGAATCTTCTTATTATATAGATTCGATGTTCAGCGAATTTGCAGTGACATGAGTTTTCACCGTAAATGTAGGCAACAACTTCTCAGAATCTACTAAAGGATCAAGGAATCCGCAGTTGAGACGACCACCTATTTTGGTGCCATCGTAGCGAGTTGCACCCTTCTTCTGTTTGTATTTCTTGATGTTCCTCACTCGGCCCAGAACTGCAGCGGCATGTTTGCAGATCTTCAACTGCCCCATGTCATGGGCGTGGAGGGCGCCGGAATCTCAGTTTCAGAGGATTCTTCCGCATTGAAGTTCTGCAGGTCATGAAGTGTTGTAACTTGATTTTCCCAACCAGACCGGGTTGGCGATTTCAAGGGCTGGGTCGTGATGGGTTTAGATTTTTCGAGCATCCTCTAATTTTTCGGCTGGATCCTAAATGTGGAAGAAGCGTTAAGCCGGTGAGGGGCATCCGGCGAGGGACGAAACATGCGCCCGGTCTACCCGCGCCCCGTCCGAGGAGAGGGGAGCTGGTCTACTGGTCTACCTTGGGTTATTTTATTCAGAATTTGGAACATTGGAAGAGCTCGGGCAGCCATTGGATGTCGTCCTAAACATTGCTGGTCCCAACAGAAATAACAAGCTCTTCCAAGTCTTCGAAGAAACTACGTTATTGATTGATACACTGGCTGGTTTAGCCACTGATTGGAGGAGACTCGGGGGTTTCTTTGGTTTGGGCCCATTTTTGTTTGCATAAGTTTACTTGTTCTTTGTCCATGAGGCACCAGTGGGGCAAACCGAAAACCAACCCCGCCATGGCAAGAGGAGGTCCATGAGAGGCAGTCGTCGAGGTCGTCTCGTTGGTGTTGGCGTCCTGGCCCTGGCGGCCCTGGCGGCCCTGGCGGCCCTGGAGGCCCTGGCGGCCCTGGCGGTCTGAGGTTGGTGTTGTCCTGAAGTCTGCCAGTGATCACGTGCCGGAGGGCGCCAGGACTGAGACAGTCCCGCTGACGATGACGGCGACCAAAAAAGGCGAGACGACAGGAAGAAAGACCATCAAACCGGGTTTCAAGGAATCCAACAAACCTTCCGCACAGGGGTTTCAGTGGATTGCCATGTTCGTTTGCAATTAGGAAGGGTATACTACGTAGCGACGTAGCTGTGCTTTGGAATTGAAACGGCGAAGTGATCGGTCTCCGGGGTGATATGTTTGGAGGGAAGACAAGCACCTGAAAGTGTTATTAGACAGGGGAAAGACCTGTGAGGCCAATCAAGTGTGTTCTACGTCTGACCTATCTCTTCCAACCACCTGGTGACAAGTTCGTTGTTTGAAACCAACATCAACCAACCCGTTCCTGGGTGAGGTGATTTGGGTCTTCATCTATACGCGTTTCTTTTAACTTCAGGCGATCACATGTCATTCAATGTTGCGAAGCGACGCTGACCGTACATGTAGGAAAGTAATTCTGCCAGGTTGACATGTTTACAATTTAGACCTGTCCCTGTGAACCACTGCACATTGTATGGAGGCTCATGATAAATCTCCATGAACCACTTGCTGGATTGGTCGAATGCCACCCCTACTACGGAACTCCTAGTGGCACTCTAGTGGTTCGTTTGGCCTCTCAAAAGAGGGTGCTCTTCCATTTTTCATTCTGCAAGGATTGCTTTCTTGCTGCGGAAGTTCTTCAACGATGATCGCTGGGAGTCCCCGACCCGAACCTCGAGACGTCCGATGAATCGACGCGTCCCGGTTTGACGGAGTCCGAAGAGCCCACCATGTGGACCAGAACGGACATGCACCCAACGAGAATCGTATAAGAGCGGCCAAAGGAAAAGAGCTGACAACAGAAGAGGGAACAAGTGTTGACACTCCAACAGCAACAGACGCCTACTACATGTGCAGCATGTCTAACACAGGGACATCTTGAAACTAATCATGGGGTGTAAAAGACACTTTGTGCAGTGTAGTCCTGGAATGACTAGTGGACAACGGTAACCAATTCTCGACATGTTCCTTCGCAGGGGATCTCAGTTGCCACAACATGCTCGAAAATAGGATATTCTTGGTGGTAAGCAGTCCTAGCTCTTCGAAGAGTTATTTCCCATAGCATGTTACAGATATACAGTTCCTGGCTTTGTCGTGGGGTCAGCACAGGACAAACCGAAAAAAGAAAGGCATTCATGCCTTCAGACCCTGCTGTTCCATCGTAGATTGTCTTTGGTTTTGGGAGCCCCAGTGACGGACAAACCTGGAAGCTGCCACTGACCGACCGAAGTGTTCCACCGGCAGTGCCGAAGTGTTCTTCCGAAACACACAGCTTTTTCCCGGTGTTCCGCGATTTGCAGATGGATAGCTGCATGATGCTGTAATATATATAGTATAAATACATGTATATGCCAGTATATCTATCAATCCTTCACAACTGGCCTCTCCCTATCCTTCACCAACTGTTTGTTTCGCTTCGCCCGAGAGCCCAGGCCACGGCACCTGGCAAAAGCGCTTAGTGCTGGATGAGAAGAGGGCCATGATCCTTCAGGACGATTCCCGCACACGCGGCACCCGCGCGCGCGGAGTGGATCAGCAGAAACCCTGGCTACCTCGCGCATGGATGAAGTACAGAACAACAAAAAGCTGATTTGATCGTTTTGCAACTTCTTTGATGGTCTCCGCTTGGGTCTCGTGGGTGTTAAAAGACCAAACATGAGACCCCAAGCGCCTGCAGGTGTGATTTTTTCAAACATAAACGGAGATGGCCAGAAGTGAACCTTACAGTGGTTTTGGAGGAAAACCTCGATGAGGAGTCTTTCGGCAAGAGTTCCACAATAAATATTGTATAAGGATACGATGCAGATGTCTTGCATACGGAACAGTTCCTATGCTTTCACGCAGTTCCTACGCATACATGGATAGTCCGGGCCGGTCCGGGCGGGCCGGGCCACCGCGGGCCGGGCCACTGCGGGTCGGTCCGGGCGGTCCGGGCCGGTCCACTGCGGTCCTTCCATTTGTATAGGTCCTTTGTGGAATTCACCGAACCACACCTCAAATCCACCGCCCCAGCGTGGCGTAAGGAGACCACCTGACGCAGTGGGCAAAGGAAGAACCTATGCATCAAGATGTACCCACAAACACTTTATAGAGGATGGATCGGCTGGTTTTTTAGTCTGTGCGAATAAACCCTTTTCTAATATTGTCGGTCTACGGAGCTGTACTTGGGGTTTAGTTTTGATTAAACCCTTTTTGGTCGAGTAAGGGCCCTCACTCGATCACAAAGGGTTTACATCCTGATCCAAACCCCAAACCCAAGGGTATGAATATCAATCGACCAAAAAGGGTTTAATCAAAACTAAACCCCCATTCCAGCTCCGTAGACCGACAACAGTAGAAAGGGGTTTATTCGCACAGACTAAAAACACTTTGCCGATCCCTCCTCTAACATGTTTGTGGATACATCTTGATGCATAGATTCTTCCTTTGTCCACTGCGTCAGCTGGCCTCCTGACGGCTGCGCCGGGGAAGGGAGTTCGCACGGGCCGGGCCGGGCCGGGCCTCGGGCCGGGCCGGGGTCAACGGTAGACCCGGCTATCCATGGCATAGGATATACAATTGATACTTATATTATAATATATAAGGATATTATTTTGTACTTATTTGTACACACTTTCCTATGCCGTCACACCAGGTTTTCACTTCTAACTTCTCACCATTTATAATTTCCAGCAGAACAACCACACAGACATCCTCTATCACACGCCGACGGGTGTTGGGGTCCAACGTATAGTCTTGGACTAAGTGTGTCCTACTATCATCATCTATTGTAGTATCATCGTTCGACTATCCTATATGAGCATCCGTACTTGAGTCATGGCCAACACTATGTTGATACCCTTATTTGATTGCAAACAGCTCATTGTTTGCGTTCCCAAACACTGGAAACCGATTGGGGACAACACCAAATACTCTCGGTTGTTTTGGCATTGGGGACACAAAGTCTTGTTCGCCACTCGTATCATAGCTTTCAAATTGTTCCACACTACGTGCCTTCCATCCGGTCCATGTGGACCGACCTGGACCAGGTGCTCATGATAGGAGCGATTTGGATATCCCAAGCCTTGATTCATATATGGTTAACATGTCCAAAATTATACGGAACAGGGGAGGGTGTGCTGCATTTTGTGCTCATGGATCATGTTCTATCCTTTTGCGTGGAACATTCACTGCCTCATCAGCTTACCCTGAGCTGGGCAGGTGCCTCCGGTCAGGGTGGCCCAGGGCAATAAGTGAATCGACGGTCGGGCATCCGGACGAGTGAAGACAAGATCAGCTGGCTTGGAAGAGTGATGACCCTATGCCCAGCTGACCCAGCGATGTTTTTAGACCGGACGAATCCCGTTCGTTCCTGTGTCTCAAGTGACTGGGATTTTCACTGGGCGGATGGCATCGAATAAGATTCGAATGTTGATGAGCCTATTCTTGAAAGAATTACTGTTGATGAAAAGTGAGACTGTTGGAAGACAAGATCCAGAAGGTATGCTCCAGGTCTGACAAGGTATGCTCCAATGAGGTAGATCCAGAAGCCAACAAAAATGGGGATCCAGTGAACCCCATGGTGAGAAAGCCTAGCTGCTAGGGGGGAGTGTCATGTTTGGGTTGAGATTGGTTGGAAGGCTAGAAAGCTTCAGAATTCTTCGCCACTTGGAAAGGATCTTGGGATGGGCCGGGCGTTTGTGGAAGATATAACAAAATGATACAAAATGTACAATTTTGTTCCAGTAGGATGGTTGCAGAAGTTAACCCCTGCCATGAAGTTCCCGATTGTGTTCGCCCCTTTTCCCTTTTTCCCCCTTCACACCTGTGTCAACCGGATTCGGCTTCAAAACGCCGCCGTCGTTCAGGTCGTGGGCCTCAATCAGATCGCGGCCTGTACCACCTCGACAGCTGGGGGATCCCGAACAACGCGGTCGGTGGAGGTTGGATGCTTGGGCTTTCTTGGAGGGTTGGAGCACCCGGTTGGTCGGTCAGAAAGCAGAAACCATGATACTGTTGAGTGTCTCATGATACTGTTGCACCTGCATCCTTGCAGGATGCACAAGTGGAGCATGTCAGGACTTTCTGTCAGTCAGTGACTGTCCTTGAGAGATCGGGATGAGCTCACGAAAAGTCCCTGCACAGGACACTTAGGAAGGTATCTGGTGACTTAGTGAGTTCAAGTGAGTTCCCCCTATGATCCCTTCTTCTCTGAAAACACATATTCTTCCCATGAGCGGACAGAAAAGATCAGACAAGGATGAACAAGTGCCTCCTCAGGTGGGAGAGGTTTATCTGGAGCATGGTGTTTTAAAGTCTTTGTTGGTCATATATGTTTTTAAAGCATCCTGATGTAGGCAACAGTTCCAATCCCATGGATAGTGGAGTTGGATGCTTTACCTCGACCTATTCAGCGCCGCAGTACCGGCCTTGCCACTATAGCCTATAGTGAGCAGATCTGCTAGGCACCCCGAATGGGCAAATCAGCCCACATCCTCAGTGCCTGCGATGGGTGAATGGGGGGGTTTGTCCTTGCCTTCGATGGGCCAGGAGCTCGGCTGCCGGGCACAGGAGTTCCTGTCAAAAGCGACCCGAACACCACGTGACCCGACCCTCGCAGCTGTTCAAAGCCCGGCCCGTGCTGGCGAGGTCGCGGCGCTGGCGTTTCTGAAGCCCTTCGCGCCCCAGTCTCAAATCATCGTGCGGGGCAGCCCAACGTGTGAGGGGCGCGATCGATGGTCGAGCGGTCCACCGGTCACCAGGCCAGTCAACAGTTCCCGAACGGGCACGGTTGGCCAAGGTTTGCCCATCAAAGGTCCCGATGGGTCCCATCTGAAATATGTGTTCATGATCTTGAACCATCGTCGCCTTGATTTCAGCCTTTGGATGCCTTTGGATTCTTGGATCCCAGTGCTTGGGATCCATCGGTTGGTGTGGTGTCAAGGTCCAGAGATACCAGGGTGGCTGGTCCATCGTTGGGGCTCTGTGGTCACCTGGGAATTCCTGGGAGGTGTTGCAACTCAAGTGAAATCACCATGGTTGGTTTCAGATCTGCATTCTAGGAACACTTAGTGATCAACCCGATATCATTAGTGTCAAGTGTCAAAACCCCAAGAATCACCTACGATCCCAGAGGAGTTTTTTCCTCTCCTCTCGGGACTCCTCCAGATGCTCAGCACCTCGGCGAGGAGCGGGGCCTGTGGTGCCGTGGGCCTGGCTGCCATGCAGCTGGGGGCGCTCATGGGTCACAAGGCCCGAGCGCACTTCGGGGGCACGAGGAGCCAACGAGCCGTGCAGAGGAGCCAAAGTAATGGCTTGGAAAGGATTTGGTGGAGTGTTGAATAAGGCATCATAAGGCGCAACTGTTCAGAAAATATACACACCTTTTAGGGTCTCCTGGTACGTGTGAAGTGTTTGGAATTTTATTGTCTTGTGTCAGAACGCGTGTGGAGTCTGAGGCAACTTCGATGGAATTGATGCTACTAGTAGCACACTCGACTGATGAAGCAACAGGTCTCCACATAGGCCCGTTGAATGTTTGTATTGTTTCAGGCCTTCACAGGCATAGGTCTCCACATAGGTTTTGTATTGTTTCAGGCCCGTTGATGTCGATTTGGGTGCTGGAGGGATCCTGAGTCGTCTCTTTTCTTCGTGACCGCCTGTGGGTCTTGCCGCTGGTCGTGTATTCCAAGTATTTCACTTGGAAAGTGTGGTGGCCTTCTAGAGTCTGTCGGTCTGTGGGGGGGGGAAAACATGTAGTTACTTTGTGCAACTTACTAGGCATAGTTGGTCGAATCCCCAAGTGACTGGGGTACTTGCCGTAGCTCTCCCGAAGTGACTGGGTATATAACAGATTGAAACCGATCACCACTGGAGCTGCACGAGAGTCACTGCTTTCTTGGCCAGATGGTTGCCTTCGTCCGGGGTCCAGAGCGAGCCTCCTGGTTGGCCAAGGAGACAACTGTCGCGGTTGATGTGGTTAATGATGGTTGATGCGTGTTCTGGATTTTTGTCACTTCGTTTTTCATTTGTCCAAACACATGTTGGATGAGAACCAACATAGAAGACCACATCGTTTTGATTCAATTGGTGGGTCCAATTTCAGTTTGCCAGGATCATGCCAACAAAATCAAGCGTTTGCTTAGTGGCTTAGCGTACTTGACAACCTTTTCAAGTCATGTCGTTGACCCCGCGTCGACCAACGAAACCACCGGTGGCGGCAACATGACGTTGAGGAGCTGGCCGACTGTGGGAAGGTGGCTGTCGGGGTGCCCTAAAGCCAGATCGGTCATGTCTGAAAGCGGAAAGGAAGTGAGGAAGATACTGCCAACAAGAAATACACCCTGGAAGACTCACATGGACCCTGAAAACCACTGGCTGGTAGAGGAAAACAATCTTCCAGGGGGCCATGATCATGGTCTATGTGAGTTTTTGAGAGTGTAGTACTCAGTGGCACTCAAAGACTTTGAACGTAGTGTCTTCATGTGGTACTTAGATGTGAACACGGGTATTAGCATTGTGCCCTTCTTCCCGCCTCTACTGCTTGAGAAGTGAATGTGTCCTGACTGAACTCCTTAAATGCAATGCTTTTAACATACATTTTGCAAGGTTCCGCAAAAGAACATGGTGCTCCCACTGCGCAAAACAGGCTTCTCTCGCTTCTCTTCCATCTCTGGCAGAGCAGCTAAACCGCGAATAGGCTTTAAACTTCATGTTTGCAATCCCCCCAAAAAGGGTTTTGTGCCACACAGATGGCCACCACTTCCTAAAAGCAATCCCCTTTCATATCAACCATTTGTGACCACACTTCCGCCCCTGAACTTCCACTTGCAAATGGTCGTGCGAACTCGCACCCGGAGAAGAAGCGTATTTCTCCGGGGGAGTCTTCTCGGCCCAGGTTGTTGACACGGCTGCTGAAGAATGGGTGAGGCCATTTTTCGATCCCGACTCCGCCGGTCGAAGCGTCGATGGGGCGACTTACTTCCGGCGGGAAGTCGGCAGAACCGGCGGATGAGCTCGTGCATGCGAGTGAAAACTACGTGGAAGTTGCTTGAGAGGGTGAGGGCATGGACAGAAAAGCTAATGGGAGCTACAACTCCGAAAATGCAGAGGACTGGTAAATAATGGTAATTCTTTAAGTCCGACCATCCCGCCTGTGCTTCTGGGATTGAAGTATCAGCCTTCCGTGGCTGAAACATATCAAGGTTATTTTTGGGCAATCCTTCAATGAACACCAAAGACATGAAATGGTGACCTCAGTAATGCCGGTGTATTGGGCCTCTCGGGTGGTGCAAGATCTTTTCTATCAACCACAGGGCCGCAAAACGTCATGACCGAAAGACCATCAGAGTCCTCTTCAACAAAGTCTTTGCAAGGATTCACGTGCATTCAGTAAGTCGACTGTGTGTAGCATCGAGTTCCAATTTCTTGCACAAAAACCAGAGTTATGATTGATTGTTTGATGGCTTGTATCATTCCTTCATTCCTTCCTTCCTTCATGCATTCATTCATTCATTCATCCATTTATTAATTTGTTCATTTGTTCATTCGTTCAGTCATGCATGAGACAGTTGATGATTGATAGATGATAGTAATATAATATTAGGGTTGTTGTTTTTAATGGTTAATGATACATATAAAATGAATAGTTGGATGGATAGACGAGATATACATACAGATATAGAATGATATAGATAGATAGATATACTGTAGATGGAAATAGATAGATATAGACAGAGATAGATAAATAAATACATATAGATCGATAGATGGATAGATAGAAAGATAGATAGGTAGATAGGTAGGTAGAAATATAGATAATTAGAGATATTATAGAGATAGTGATATATATATATGTTATGACGTATATATAGAATATATAGATATAGGTAGACATAGATAAGTACAGACAGATATAGTTAGATACAGATAGAGATATACATATAATATAGATGGATGGATGGATGGACGGAGGGATGGATGGATGGATGCATGGAGGGAGGTAGGGATGGATGGATGGATGGATAGAGAGAGAGAGAGAGATACAGATAGACATTGGTAGACATAGATAGAAGTAGATAGATGTTACATACAGGAGGGTATAGATTGATAGCCATAGATAGGGATAGTATGTATAGAAATATGTAAGTAGACATCAGTGTAGACTTAGATATATACATATAGAGATCTACATTGATATAGAATCTAGAAACAATCACACATATTGTAGTTATATGTACAGATAAGACATACAGAGATAGACAAAGATAGATGTATATAGAGATTCATAGATAGATATAGATAGATAAATAGATAGATAGATAGATAGGATATATAGAAATACATAGATACCTTTTGGGCTGAGCCCAACGACTTAAGGAAAACACGGATCAATTTGCAATGAGAATAAGTCATAGGGTTATAGGTACCTGATTCCCACAGGCTTTGTTACCCGGAAACAGTAATACCGACGAGTGAAGGGAATTTCACAGATTCTACGCTCTGACGAACACATCAGATCGAAGTTTAAATCCTTCGATTTGCCGGAAATGAGTTTGCTGTTCTTTGAGCCAAAGCAGATGGATCTCCTCTAAATGCGGGTTCAAATCCTTCACTTTGGACCCCCAAGAACCAGTGGAGCACATGGTCTCCGGACCCTCCCCAAGTAGCTACTAGTTACTAGTAACAATGTTCGCTACTAGGAACTCCTGGCATCGTAGCCCGAACGGAGCGATCGGACAAAAAACGTTCGGGGCTCCACTGCTGCGTTGCTCAGACTGGCGTCCTTGCTTTGCAGCGGGGAGTCCGTGGCGGTCGGCGACCACCTCGAAGAGGTGCAGAGATCGCGTGCTCCGACGAAGCGACGAAGCGCAGAGGGCGAACCGGTGCGAACCGGGGCTTCCCAATATGTGTGTTTTTGGTTCGACTGGTTTCCAGTGGTCCATATACACATATAAGAACGGGATGTTCCCATGTTGTTGTTTGTTTTGTTCTATGTCGACTATGTCCCAATATGTTTTTTGTGTTCGAAGGTTGCAGGATTTGATACGTGGTGAGTTTGAGGTGCTGCGGCGCAGCATCATTACATTCCAATGGCACATATACGGTTTTGGCACAACTGGGTGAAGCTATGAGTTTGCCACTGAACTTGCTGGAGACACAAAACATCCAACAGGAGTTTTGTGGATTTCGCTAGAACCAGCAAGGATTCACCTGCGTGTTTGCCTTGCAAACAGAGCGCCGCCACATGCTTTGTTGGGGATTGCGCTGCATGGGTAGAGGCCATACAGAGTATATGATTGTTTTTTTGGAGTCAATGTCAAATGAGATGGATTAGTTTTTGATCCTTGGAGGTCCATTAACTGTAAATTGCATATATTGAAATTGAGTATAAGATATAGTGAAGCGATCGACGAGATTGGGACATGATCCATAATAAGTCAATTTTATGTACCGCCCCAATCAAACTTGGTCGGATTTAGACAGCATGTTCAATTCAACCACGGTCAACTTTGCTCGGTTGTCAATTTGGAGCTCCTTTTGCTGTCCCATCCTGTTGTTATTGTTCCATCCTGTGTTTTGCGCATTTGATTCCAAAGTCTTACTTCTTAAGTTCGAAGATGAAATCACGGAGCAACCGATCAATTCTAGCTAGACCATCCCAAGGGGTGTCCAATGGAGATCCATACTGTTTCCTGCAGGGTAGTCCAACATCGCTGGGAGGCTCCTTGTTCTATCGCTGCTGCATTGCTTGAGGCCCCAGGGAAGAAGGCCACAAAAATAAGAAAACACATCAATGGGTTACAGACACCAATCGACCTCACCAGTTCGGTGATCACGGCGCGCGCGCGCGCGCGCGCGTTCACGCGTGAACACGTGCGCTGCGACGCAGCGTTTACGTGTCAGGCGGAACACGTGTGCGGTGGTGCTGATGGCATGGTGGACGGCCTTGGCGGTGAAGTGCTTGGAACCCTGGCGGCTTCGGGTGTGGGGACAGGCGGGTACATGGTACCGAACACCAGATACTCGAGAGATATTTAGAAGACTTAGCCACCCTGGGGCACCCTGGCTTTGGGGTGTGATTTTAAAAAAATGCCCCACGGAAAGAAGAGCGTCAGTTAAAGGGGTGATGAATCACCCCGGTATAGGACCTACTAGCTTGTTTGTTTATTCACCTAAGGTGGATATAACTTCAATCCTGGGAGTTAAGGTTTGTCCACCGATCGTTCTGTACACCATCCATTTGTAGTGATGCCTGGATTTGGCGGTCTTGATCCATTTGAGATGGCCTTGATCCATTGTGGCAGTGATGCCTGGGCTGAGCCTCACCAGCTGGCACCACACCAGAACATGGATGTGACTTTGTAGATGTGACCTACGCCGTTGGTCCTTACAGAATAGCATTGGATCAGGATGTGCAACCAGCTGCGGGTGTATCCATTGAATCAGGAAGTCGTTGTTCTTAAGGGATGTGTTTCTTGTTGCTCACATGGGGAATGTGTTCAGATGCGCTTCTTGTTGCTTATGTTGCTGTTGTTGCGTTTTGCTGCTTTCAGTAAGTTTGTGTTGCGCCATGTAAATTGAAAGTTTGTGTTGCATTTTTTGCTTTGTCCTTTTGTCGATCCTGCTTCTGTTTCTGTTGTAGCAGGTAGGGTTTGTCAGCTGGATAGTCTGTCCATACATGTGCCCTGCCTTCTTCCACATCTGGTTGCTTTTAGTACTGTATTTTTGGGGGGGTTCTCTCTTTTTGGGGGAGGCCCTCCCCCAACCCCCCTGCAGCGCCACGACATCTCAACTACTGTATTTCTTCCACAATGCAGCGCCTGCCACATGTTTTTTCATTTCTGCATTGGACCAACAACATGTATGAGATCTGCACTACGTCTTCTCAAGCTGACTCATCATTCCTCCGTCCCTATTGGTTCCTTTTGCTTAAGGCTGCCGGTCATTATTATTTTTTTGGGGGGGTGCTTTTGGTATCTTGTTCTGTTTGGTGCGCTCTGGTGGGGAGGCGCTGCGCCCTCCCCTCCAACCCCCTCCAGCGCTGCAAAATGTGCACTATTTAGCCTGCCATGAAAGCTGATTGCTTTTACTGTTTAAATGTCAACCACGTTGAACGGCACCACCACCCAACACGACGACTGCACTACTTTACTTCTTCCACTGTACTTTGCTGCTTGCTACGACAGCTGTTTCTCTTAAGTGCCAGCCGTGCTGCCGAAGTCACCCTTCTTAAAGCTCAGCCACGCCGCATTGCGCCCGCAACATTGCATGTTCATTTTCTCTTCAAGCTGCAAATAGCAGCGAACTGTGAGGCTGAAATATTGAACACACGATCCCAAATTAAAACTGTCCCCCTTGAATCATTTTACATTCCGAGTCACCACTCACTACCATGTAAGCGGAAAATCACCTGTTTGTAGAGTAAAAGGGTCATCCAAGGGACCATGTTCCACTTTCTATTTGAGGGGAGTGTAATACATTGAAACAAGCTCGTTCAGGTGGAACTAGTGACGTCTAGAAGGTCTTTGATCCAAGGCTTTCTGCAACTATCGCCTAAGACTACACTTTTGCAAGACTGTTTGTTTGCAATCCAGTGGCTTGGGTGGTTTTTGTGTGAGCCTGTCGGGCAGCCATGCGGCAACCAGCAGCAACCTCGTTGACCACCAATCGCAAGTGCAGCGACCAATGGCAGGAACAACACCTACACTGGCGACAACTATCAATGGAATTCCTCCACAAGCCCCTAGCCTACCTTTGGTTCTGAGGCCCAACCGCATCCCAAGAGTAAATTACCACTATCCGGGATGATATGTTGAGTCGGGTGGTCAATACAGGTTCTCCCTGGTGACACCGCCAGGGAGAATTCTTGAGTCTACTCTGACCTCTATGTCATCATCCAAGGCCTCAGTGAGACACACCCAAGCCATCATATTGCCCAGGCTCACGCTGAGCGCCCAGTACTTGCTCCGGGTACGTGCCACACTTGTGAGGTGCCTGCTCAGCGCTCCGAGCGCCTGTTGTGGCCAAAGCATTGGTGGTGGTGGTAGTGATGGCGGTGGTCAGGTGGTCAGGTGGCGTATTACTTGATGTTCAATGACTCTCATGCCTGGTTTGCTTGATGTCGATTGTTGATGTTGAGGATTGTTTGTCGGGGAGTTCCATGTGAATTCCCTTCATGCGGGAAGATCATGCTTTCTTTTGCGCTTCCCCGACGACAAGTGCCAAGCAAGGGCTGTTGTCGTTGGTTGGAAATACCAGTCCTCCGACCTCGTCCTCGGACCTCGTCCTCCCCGAAGCTTGGTGCACAAAAACCTCGACCTGGTGCAGGTTCGGTGGGGAGGAGCTCCCAAGCCTGGAGGAACCAGTGCAGAGGCTTCGGCTGAAGGCGAGTCCCGTGTGGGATTCGGCGTGGATCCGGTGATGAGGAGTCACAGACACAGACATCCCTTTGGAAAGTGGCCTAAGACCTGTAAGATTTACCAGTGTATCTACAGCATCTATCGGGTATATACATACATGACAATAAACAATAGATAGTATATTACATAACATCTGTTTAATCGACCATATCTCCTTCCTTTCCGCTAAGCTGATCTGAATTGATCTCCATGGTCCGCCCAAATGTCGCCATCCAGAACCATCGCCGCCGTGTCGGAGGAACCCCACTCGCTCCGCCCGGTTCGTGTCGGAGGTCTTGAGGGAGTCGGTGGAATCCTTTATGACCACCAGCGATGCCAAGGAGCGTGTGGAGGACCGGTGCTGTGGGAGGTGCAGGGCAGGTCCCTAGGGCCCCTCAAACACAGCACAAGCCACACAGGGCCATTGCCGGTGGTCGACAGAAGTATATTTATGTTTTTTCAAGACTGTGGGGACCAGGTCTTGGGGACACAGCATGACAAGCTGTGCTTCTTCATGTGCTTCCACCTCATGTGTTTCTTTGTGGTTTCTTCCTGCCAACAAGTTGTTCTCCAATGTTTTCATATGTTTTCAAGATGTTTCAATCATTTTTCATCTAAGCCACATTCAGGCACCCATAGCTTCTTTGTGGCGACCGTTTTTGATGTCTCTTAGACTCGCTCCGAGGCAGCCTTCGCGTGGATTGGTGATGCCAGGTGGGGGGAACGGGATGCCACTAAGCGGTGACCATGTCGGAACCAAGACAGAACCATTGAAAGAAGGATCTGTGTCTTCAAGTTCCATTTACTCTATGTAGACTGCTGGTGGAAAGAAGAAAAACACATTCATCCGAACATTCTCGCTGCTTCATCTTGATTTGTTCATGTGTTCATCCCACTGTAGCTGATTTGAAGTTCAGGGGATTCAGTCTGGGGATGGGCACCGATCGTCAGAGCCCTCGTTCACTGAACCCTGTCCATCATTTGTTTAAAGATGCAGGTCATCTTTCGGAGGCAAAGCTTGATGTAACCACTGTCCATCACTTTCCTCACTCCACTTTTATGAACATGCCCGGAGAGTTTGTCCCAAGCCTCAAGTATGGAAGTTCTTGCGGCATCTGGTGCAATTGTCGCCAAGCTTCATGAGGATGAGCTTCTTTTCATGGTGGAACGTGGAAGTTCAGTTAGGGACTTGAAGCGATTCCTTGCGGATCGTGTTGGATATTCAAGGTTTCGGCAAAGACTCTTCAGCGAAAAATTTGGCGAGCTGCAGGATGACATGTGCCTAAGTCCGCAGCCAAGTGTGCAATTGGTAATCCTGAACTTTTGCGCACCTGATGAGATGGCAGAGGAACTACTTCAGAACTGTGTAGAGAATCGCGCGGGCGAAGTTGAGAAGCTGCTTCAGAGACCACAGGATCCAAATCTTGGTGGCACAGATGCAAATTTTAACTATGCACCAATCCATGTTGCTGCTCTTGCAGGCCACTTGGAAGTTGTGAAGTTGTTGCTGGAAGCTGGAGCAAATAAAGATGCTGCAGCTGGAGATGAGGCAACACCTATGTCTTGTGCTGCTGAGAATGGCCACTTGGAAGTGGTGCAGTTATTGCTCGAAGCTGATTCTGACAAAGGTGCAGCAACTGAAGATGGGTCGAGGGCTTTGCTCAAAGCAGCTCAGAACGGCCACTTGGAGGTTGTACGCTTGTTGCTCGATACTGGGGCAGACAAGAAAGCAGCAAGAACAGATGGAGACACGGCTTTGCATGCTGCAGCTTGCAATGGGCACTTGGAAATTGTACGCCTGTTGACAGAAGCTGGAGCTGACAAAGATGCGGCCAAAAAGAGTGGAGCAACTGCTTTGTATTTTGCAGCTTTCAATGGCCACT